>JBBBDQ010031492.1:0-25336 GCA_037127315.1 Ascarosepion bandense
TCTTTCTTTCTGCTTTCATATTCTCTTTTTTTTCTTTTAATCTCTCTTTCTTCCTTTCTTTTTATTTCCTTCCCTTTCTTTTTTCTTTCTTTCTTTCTTTCTGCCAGTTTTTCTTCTTTTTTTTCTTTTATCCCTCCAATCATCATTCGAAAAAAATTTCCGTATACTATTAAAAATGTGTCTCGAAATATCCCACAATGATTGATAAGCCGTCAAAACAAGTCAATTATTCTCCCTCCCTCCCCTCCCTCCCCCTCCCTCCCTTTCCCTCTTTCCCACTTTCTCCCTCCCTTCCCCTCCCTCCCCATCTCTCCCTTCCCTCCCTCCCTCCCTCCCTCCCTCCCTCTCTCTTTCCCACTCTCTCCCTCTTCCTCCCTCCCCATCTCTCCCTTCCCTCCCTCTCCCTCCCTCTCCCTCCCTCTTTCCCACTCTCTCCCTCCCTCCCCATCTCTCTCTTCCCACCCTCCCTCCCTCCCTCTCCCTCTCTTTTTCCCACTCTCGTCCTCTTCCTCCCTCCCCATCTCTCCCTTCCCTCCCTCCCTCTCTCTCCCTCCCCCTCTCCCTCTCTCTTTCCCACTCTCTCACTCTTCCTTCCTCCCCTCTCTCCCTTCCCTCCCTTTCTCTCTCTCTCTCTCTCACTCTCATTTTCGCTTTCGCGCTCTTTTTGTCTTTTTCACTCTTTCCCTCACTGTCTGTTCCTTTTCCCTCTATTTTTTTTTTCTTTCTCTTTTTCACCTTCTCTTTGTCTCGCTCTCTTCTTACTATTTGCGGATCTGTTTTTTTTTTTTTTTTACTTTTCACATAATATTCAGTCTGTTCTTTTTAGTCTATCTTTCTCCTTCCTTGTTTCTCTTTCTCTCTCCCTCTCTCCCCCTCTCTCTCACAGATACACTGTTCACAATTTTAACAATATCTTTGACAGTTTATCATTCAATCCTGTTAGTTAAGATATAATTTGATTAAAATATTTCTAAGATCCTTTTGAGTTGAGGATGTCGCAACTCCTTCAATACATTTCCTTTGCTCATATAATAACACATATGTCAATGGGTTAAATGGTTTCGACCCTGTATAAAAAGATTCCTTTCCGCCTAATATTCCGCCTACCATATCCTCATATCCTGTAGGAATGAGTTTTAAATGACTTCCAGTTCTATACTTTAGCCTTTAAGTTTATTGGTTAAATTTGTTTCTTCGCCTAATCATTTTTCTGTCGTTCAATGAAAATATTGCATTTTCTGTCAATAGTGTAATGAAGAAACTGAACATTAGATAAAAAAAAGTAATACTACGCGTGACGATCTCTCTGTTTTCCTAAGTAGATTTTTCGATGTAACTTTCTTTCGCATTCTCTTTTTTTCTTTTAATCTCTCTTTCTTTCCTTTCTTCGTATCCCCTTCTCTTTCCTTCTTTTCTTTCTTTCAGATTCTCTTTTTCCTTTTTTTCTTTCTTTGTTCGTATCTCCTTTTCTTTCTTTCTTTCTTTCTTTCTTTCTTTCTTTGTTCTTTTAATCTCTCTTTCTTCCTTTCTCCATATCTCCTTCTCTTTCCTTCCTTCTTTCTTTCTTTCTTCGTATTTCCTTCTTTCCTTTCCTTTCTTTCTTTCTTTCTTTCTTTCTTTCTTTCACATTCTCTTTTTTCTTTTAATCTCTCTTTCTTCCTTTCTTCGTATCCTCTTCTCTTTCCTTCTTTTCTTTCTTTCAGATTCTCTTTTTCCTTTTTTTCTTTCTTTGTTCGTATCTCCTTTTCTTTCTTTCTTTCTTTCTTTCTTTCTTTCTTTCTTTTCTTTTAATCTCTCTTTCTTCCTTTCTCCATATCTCCTTCTCTTTCCTTCCTTCTTTCTTTCTTTCTTTCTTCGTATTTCCTTCTCTTTCCTTTCTTTCTTTCTTTCTTTCACATTCTCTTTTTTCTTTTATTCTCTCTTTCTCCCTTTCTTCGTATCCCCTTCTTTCCTTCTTTTCTTTCTTTCACATTCTCTTTTTCCTTTCTTTCTTCCTTTCTTCGTATCTCCTTTCCTTTCTTTCCTTTCTTTCTTTCTTTCTTTCTTTCATATTTTCTTTGTTCTTTTAATCTCTCTTTCTTCCTATCTCCATATCTTCTTCTCTTTCCTTCTTTAGTTTCTTTCTTTCTTTCTTCGTATTTCCTTCTCTTTCCTTTCCTTCTTTCTTTCTTTCTTTCTTTCTTTCACATTCGCTTTTTTCTTTTAATCTTTCTCCCTTTCTTCGTATCCCCTTCTCTTTCCTTCTTTTCTTTCTTTCACATTCTCTTTTTCCTTTCTTTCTTCCTTTCTTCGTATCTCCGTATTAAGAGGAATTTCCGCAAATCTTTTTCTATTCATACAAATACTATTTCCGACGTTCGCGTGCCCATTGAAGACACTTAAATAATGGAATTTCTTCAGCACCGGTACTAGTCTGAGGATACTGAACCCAGTACGGATGTTATACACAGATTATGAGAACCTATAGAAGAATAGAGCCTTGGCTATCGGGTAATAGTCAGCTAAGTGCCATACGTGACACACTCTTTGGGCGATCATGTCTCAAAAGAGACATGACTGACTGGGCAGAAGATTATCCCGCAGTACGTTGCCATTTCTTTCTGCGGTAGACTGGTTGCCGACCAAAGCTACAGAACCCAATCTATCCTGCTATTTAGCCCATAGCTGGTGTGGGAAAAGATGGATTTTAATATATCATTATATTAATAGGTTGTAATTAATGGGGGATCAGTTTATTACTTTATAACAATAGAAAACCGATCCCCCACTTTACGTCCAGTAGAAGTTTTAATTGTTTTCAACTATTGTATTCAGTCAGTTAGTTAAGTGCCATACGTGATACACGCTTGGGTGATCATGTCTCAAAAGAGACATGACAGACTGGGCAGAGATTTATCCCGCAGTAGATAAATCTACGAGGGTCATTCAATAAATAAGGTGAATTTTTCGGTATGAGGACTTCTACGAGGGTCATTCAATAAATAAGTTGAATTTTTCGGTATAAGGACTTCTACGAGACTCATTCAATAAATAAGGTGACTTTTTTGGTATAAGGACTTCTACGAGACTCATTCAATAAATAAGTTGAATTTTTCGGTATAAGGACTTCTACGAGGGTCATTCAATAAATAAGGTGAATTTTTCGGTATAAGGACTTCTACGAGACTCATTCAATAAATGAGTTGAATTATTATAATTTAAATAAATGAAAACAATTCTTACAAAGTTTTATTAGTAATCGGAAATGTGTTTTTTTTTCAGACTATAAAGTCCTTAATTTTTATTATTTATTCAAGCAGTTAAAAGTTTATCAAATTAAATAATGTCACAGTTATATTGCACTTTTTATTTCACTATTGGGATCAGATTTTCAGAAATAGAGGCTAATTTTTCCAAAAAATTAATAGATGATTTACATTCCCTAATGAGTCCTGCGTTTAACTTATAAAATCTTTTATCGTAACAAAATAGAATTTCTTAAAATTTCATTTATTTAAGTAGAGGTGGGTAACTGATGTAAAGAAAATATTTTTCCCAAGATTTCTAAAAAATAATAATTTCAAAAATAATTTGATTTATTTGTAAATATGGCCTGAAAGTTTAATTAAAATCTGAGAATTATTTGATTTTTGCGAGAATTTCAAAATTAATGTGTTTGTCACCGAAAAAACCTGTGTCATGTAATATTACGTTTTCTATTGTAAACTCTCGTAATGATTTGGTTACCCGCTTACTCAAATTTAAACAAATGTTTTTATCAATATTTCGAAAGTGTTAGAAAAGATTAACATTTTTTAAAAAATAATTAAAAAATATTTTGATCTTAATAAAATTCTAAAAATTTTGATAGAGAAAGTTCGTTATTATTAAGTTTTTTTTTTATTATTCATCTTCTTCTTTTATGTGCCCTGTCCTTTCAGGACGTAGACGATCATGGCTTTTCACATTTCCCTATCCCTGTTATAACACACAACCCTCGTTCCGTCATCCACCTGATAAGGTCCTTCAAATATGTTATCCGCTGCTTTCCTCTGTCTCTTTTTCCCTCTATCTGGCCTGTTAGTATCAGGTTCTGTAAGCCTTCCTTCTTCATTGCATCTTACAGGAACTTTAGCTGTCTCTTCTTGATGCTCAGTATTAATTTCCTTTTCGTTTCCATCCTTTCCAAAACCTCACCATTGCACACATACTCGATCCATGATATTCAGAGCATCCTTCTGCAGAACCCCATTTCAGTTGCTTCAAGTTTTTTCTTCATCTTCGATGATATTGTCTAGCATTCACTGCCCTATTGAAGAACAGACATCACATAGAAATCCAGTACTCTCTTCTTTGTTTCTAGCGAAATTGCCCTGTTTCTTAATACTTTACTCAACTTCTGGAATGCTTCTTCCGCCATACCAATTCTCCTTCGGATCTCTGTGTCGCACTTTGCGTCTTCTGTTAGAACAGTTCCCAGGTATTTAAATTTTTGTACCTGCTTGATTTTAGTATCCCCCACCTGTATTTGGCATTTTGGGCTGCTCTTTTTGATGATGACTATTCATTCGACTTTTTTATGGTTTATTTGTAGTCCTTTGTTATCACTCTCTTCAGCTACCTTCTGTAGGAAGTTTGCAGTTTCCTTTCCGTGTCTGCTATCAGCATTGTATCATGGAGACGATCCTATCATGCCTCACCTTATGAGTGAAATTTGTATTGGGTAGACGGGATCCCTTGGAAGGCGTAGAAAGAGGAGACCAAAATGTCAACTGCAAGTTGGAGAATCTAAAATAAAACATGTAAAAAATTCAAATACCTGGGAAATGTTTTGACAGAGGATGGAAAATGCAACACGGCGATCCAGATTTCAGAAGCTAACCAGAGAACTGAAAAACAGGAAAATCTTATTGGAAACAAAAATGAGTTCTGGATTGCTATGTGATATATGTTCTACTGTACAGAAGTGAATGCTGAACGATCTCATCAAAGATAAAGGAGAGGTTTGAGACAGGAGAAATGTGGTTTTACAGAAGGATGAAGGAGACGATCCCAACATGCGTCACCTTATGACTGAAATTGGTATTGGGTAGATGGTACCCTTTGGGGGGCGTAGAAAGAGGAGACCAATAAGTCAACTACAAATTGGAGAATCTAAAATATAACAAGTAAAAAAAAATCAAATACCTGAGAAGTGTTTTGACAGAGGATGGAAAATGCAACACGGAGATCCAAAGACGCATTTCAGAAGTTAACCAGAGAACTGAAAGACAAGAAAATCTTATTAGAAACAAAGAAAAGAGTGCTGGGTTGCTATGTGATATCTGTCCTTCTGTATAGAAGTGAATGCTAGACGATCTCATCAAAGATGAAAGAGAGACTTGAGGCAGCAGAAATGTGGTTTTACAGAAGGATGCTGAGGATACCATGGACGGAGCACGTGTGCAACGATGAAGTGTTGGAAAGGATGCAAGCGAGAAGAAAACTGATAATGAATATCAGGAAGAGACAAATGAGGTTCCTGGAACAGGTAATAAGGATGGAAGGCCTGGAGAACTTGATACTCACAGGTCGGATAAATGGAAGAAGAGACAAGGGAAAACAGCGCAAGACGTACTTGTTAGATCTGAGCAAATGGTTGACAAAGCCGGGCTTGGAAGAGATACCAAGAGAAAAATTATTGAGTGCGACAAGAGACAGGGCCAAGTGGAAGTCCATGATCGACCACGTTCTGAAGGGACACGGCACATGAAGAAGAAGATGACTGTGCTAACACGAAGTCGAAAATCGATGTTCAGACTGTTGTTCACGCTCCCAGAAAATGTAACTAAGGTCTGTTCAACCTAGTTGCAGTATAAACCGCACATGTGCCTGACACCCCCCCCCCACTTACCACTAATATCCATGGATACGAGGGACTATGATTTATATATATTTAAACATCGCAAATCCAACTTAAGTAGATTTTGTTGTGCCAATCCTCGATTCAAAACTGAAATGTGGATCATCTCTAAATCAGGCCACAGATATAAAATAGGTAGATTTTCGCGTCTTTTCTAAAATCGATACAGAAATGTACTTTCAATTCTAAAATATTTTAATACAATTAGAAAACTAGTTAATTGTCTAACTTCCTTTTAGCATAGTCAGTTTAATCCTTACTGAGCGCCCCAAAACTGTGGCCTGGTATTATACACTTACAATATATATATATATATATATATATATATATATATATATATATATATATATACGAAGATAGATAAATTAACATACAGAACATATTACCTGCACAACCGTTTCATAGCATGAATGACAAGCCACTACTATCTCTCTAGAGAAGAAAACTTGAAAAACAGTGTCCACTTCCGCAATATATGCGTAACTTTTCAGAAATGAATTGAGTTCTTTCTGGCGTGTGTATACACTGCTTATATACAACCTGTTAAAATTTGCCTTCTCTGATTTTATGAGCCTATAATTTAGTGGGTAGCGACTCCGACTGACACCAAATCGGTCGAGTTTCTATCCCGGTCAGAAGCAAGTGGATGTGTCTACTCACACTGATGAGTTGTGATACAGCGAAACAGGCTTGTATGTGGAGGACTAATAAATATATATATATATATGCAAGTGGGTACAGAACGAAGAAAGAATTTTTTTCCGTCCAAAACATTAATTTAAAACAGTGCTCGACATATGATGTATAGAGCTGTGAATATTAATTATAAATTATGTTTTAGAACATGTACATTATTTTTTAATATATGTCCTCGACAATCATATATTTGTTTCATCATTGGGTGCCCAACGTTTCTTCGGGAGTTTTGGAGGTACAAAATTTGTACACTACTTTAAAAACAAGAAATTTATTAACACTCTTAAGAGCCATTTCGTCCAACATCTCATCAGGAGTTAATCGTTGGAATTATAAATCAAACTAAATTATCCGCCCGAATCACCCTAGATTTTCTTCATTCTTTCATTGATGAAACTGCAATATAGGTAATTATTAAATATTTATAAATTCCTTTGATGCACATGTTATTGTGCAGTATTAACAAAAAACCATTCTATTTTCATTTACAATTATTCACTTGCCAATAAATACTAAAACATAGTATGAAATGCATAATTTTTTTGTTGGACTAATAATTATGGCCGGCAATGTATATATATATATATATATATATATATATATATACACTTGACAAACAAAATAGCTACCGATTTTCCATTTTTAAATATTAGAAAGTTTTTAATTAATGAGTAACTAAAAAATGAATTTTCAATTACCATGGTTCAACTAAATGTTTTACTACACTAATTGAGTATTATGAATGCAATAATCGAATTTTGGTATAGAAAATCTTTTTTAACGCACTAGCCGAAAACACATTAATCGAATACGTATTAATCGAAGGATGTAATGACTGTTTCCCATAGGGGACGCTTATATATATACTAGTTGTATATCCCCGCGTTTCTAGGTTTTTTATAGTGGTTATGTTGAAATGTTATGGTCAAGTCCTTATTCAAAAACACCATTATGAGGTTGCTGTGATGCGCAAGTTGAAAAAAAGAAGGCGAAGTATTGGTTTTTGTTGTATTTGTAAAACGGGATTCATACTTGGTCAATTTTGCCAATAAACTAGAATGATGTAAGTACAATTGAACAAAACGGCGGCGGGTGTTTCAATGTGATGCGATTACATTGTGACGCAGAAGTAGATGAATTGTCCTTGCAATATCAGAGAAGTTGGCACCTTGTAGAAAACGTGAAATTGGTATGGCATATGATAAGGTAGAAGTTTTAAAAAAAAACGATTTTGTTGAAATACAGCTAAGCGTTTCGGAGAAATAAACGATTGCAAAAAGCAACATTTTCCATTAATTATTTTCCGCAACCTCTGTGTCAATTGAAATTTTTCTTCGCATATCGACGCATCAGACCTTGATCTACCAGTGATTCAATTTGGGTTGAATTTGAATGAAGCGTTTTAGAGAAATTCATAAAAATGCGCAAAAGACCACCCGAAATTATGTTGTCGTTGATTTTTGACGAAGCCTCTATATTAACTCGAAATATTTGTGTGTACATCAAAGGTTCGGGCCTTGATCTATAGTTACTCGATTTTAGTCGAATTCGCATAAGGCGTCTCGGAGGAGAAGAGTTCGAAAATTCTAAGCGTTTCGGCGATTTCTGTCCTACTCTGTAAAATGATTCGAAAAAAATTTGCTTACATCAAAGGTGCATATCATGATCGACAATTGATCTAATTTTGGTTAAAATCGGACCAAGAGTTTCGTAAGCAACACACAGAAAGACAGACAGACATATCCATTTATATATATATATATATATATATATATATATATATATATACATATATATATATATATATATATATATATATATATAAACAGGGAAAGATACTTGTGAACTGAGTCTGATAGACAAGAACAGATTGAAACAGATAGATAGATAGATAGATAGATAGATAGATAGATAGATATCTGGTGAACATGTACACGCTTATCCAAGTCAACAACCATCAAGATTGTAACTTTCAAGTAGTTGTTTGTTAACATGACCAGTGGGGCGGCGTGCGTACAAGCCTCACCTCCTATGTACTTGGGAACTCGACCATTCCAGCATCTGGTGGGTGCGTAGCGAGTGTCGGTGTTAGGTCGCTCCTTCAGAACAAGAAATATGAGGAAAGGGTGGCCATCTTTCACCCAAATATGAGAGAGAGAGAAAGAAAGAGAGCGAGAGTGAGTGAGAGAGAGAGAGAGAGAGAGAGAGGTGATGATAGAGATGGTGTGTTTGTTGCACTCGAGAGACTGTTTGGAGCAGAGAGTTGAGAAAAGTGATTAGTTGCTAGGTAAAAACAAGACAGAAATAGCACGAAAAAGAAGATGGCGGCGGGCGTCGACAGGAAATGGCGGTAATGCAAGCGTTGGGCATGTGTGAACCACACTTTGCTAGTCAATTGCTGGGAAACAACGGGAAGAGAAAAAGCTATGTTTTCATCGACCATAAAATGGCCTCACGCATACGGTAAAGCTCTCTCTCTCCCTATATATATATATATCTCACACACACACACAAACACACATACACACATGAACACAATTTGTTCTTATTCCAACTTCAGTCTTTTGACTCTCAACGCATTAGTGCCATTTTCGTTTATTCACGGTTTTATACATATTTTTTTCTACATAAATTCTCTCTCTTCTCGTTTCTGTCTCACTTTCACTCTTTCAGGTCCTCTGTATTTTGACATTCAAATTCAGAATTAGGGGGATCTTTTTTCTCGACATTTCTTTTTTTATTTTTTTTTGGCAATACTTGCTCTCCACTTTGTCGTACTTTTCTTCCGCTCGTTTACATGCCCTGTGAGTGTTAAATCCTTCAATCAATCGTTCCTCTTTCTCTTCGTGAAAATGTTCTCCAAATATTTCCTGCTAGGAACTAGCAGGATCGAATTTAATCAAATATTCAGTCATTTAAGTGCCATACGTGATACACGCTTGGGCGGTCATGTCTCGAAAGAGTGAACAGAAGATTATCACGCAGTAGGTTGCCATTGCTTTCTGCAGTTGACTGGTTGCTAGCCAAGGCTATAGAACCCAATCTGTCCTATCATTTAACCCAAAATTGGAAGGAAAAGACGGATTAATACCTTTCCCAAGGGTATTTTTGCGTAAGTGAATGCAAGGAATTCAACTGTACTGTGGTAAATTGGTTTCTAACCAAGGCCATAGAACCAAATATATCCTGTTATTTAACCCATATGTAGAGGGAGAAGAGACAGATTAATATTTTCCCAAGGGTATTTGTGAGTAAGTGAATACAACGAGTTCAACTGGAATACGAACTCGGCTCTCCGAATTCTTGTGATGCAATGAATATCAGCTCGGAATTCTCGTTCTGAGCCGATATCTACTGCACCACAATTATATTTTATAAATAAACGCTTGGGCGATCATGTCTCGAAAGAGACATAACTGACTGGGCAGATGATTATCCCGCAGTAGGTTGTCATTACTTTCTGCGGTAGACTGGTTGCCGACCAAGGCTATAGTACCCAATCTGTCATATTATTTGTCTCATAGCTAGAGAGGAAGAGATGTATTATATTATTAAGTAATAATTAGTCGGGGATCAGTTTATTACTTCATAACAATATAAAAGTGATCCCCCACTTTATGCCTACTAGAAGCCTAAACCATGTTTTCAAATGTTATATTCAGTCAGTCAGTTAAGTGCCATACGTGATACACACTTTGGGTAATCATGTCTTGAAAGAGACATGTCTGGCTGAGCAGAAGATTATCCCGCACTGGGTTGCCATTGCTTTCTGCGGTAGAATGGTTGCCGACCAAGGCTATAAAACCCAATCTATTCTGTTATTTAACACATAACTGGAAGGAAGAGACGGATTGATACCTTTCTCAATGGTATTTGCGGGTAAGTGAATGCAAGGAATTCAACTGAAATTTGAACTCGGGTCCCCGATTTCTCGTTCCGAGTCGATATCCACTGTATCACAACGCACATCCAGATGATCATAAATTGCAAAAATTCATGCATTTTCTTAGAATCATTTCGCTAGAGAAGTTAAATAATTCCAGTGAGAATCGGCATTTCTCCTTTTTATTTTGGTATGGTCATTTAACTCCACTAGGAGAGTCTGTAATGTGATAGGTACTGATCTGGCGGCTCGACGGCAGCCACTTCCCCATCGTCGAAATGTGGCCTCCCTTTGTCTGTTCTATAAATACTTCCATGGCTTCTGCTCAGACGAACTTAAGTCACTGATGCCTCCTCAACAGGTGTTTACTCGTGCAACCAGACTGGCAACTGGGTCCCACCCATTCACAGTCAGGTTAGCCAAATGCAGACGACAATTCTACTCCTGCAGCTTCCTCTCGCACTTCCCGCCTGTGGAACTCGCTCCCGTATTCTTGCTTTCCTGACGACTACAACCTCCAGAAATTTAAATGCAAAGTCAATACACATCTACTAACCACTAGACTCTAGCTCTCTCCCCACCCCTGTATAACCTTCCTTTTCTCTCCACCTATGTATCTATCATCGCACCTGCTTTCTCAGCTTTCTATTGTTCCTTTCTAACTAGTTTGTACTCCTCACTCTTTTCTAATTAATCTTTTTACAGTTATGTAGCCCCCTGCACATCAGTGGCGTTTCCGCCTTGCTCGGGGTGAAATGATTAAAAAAAAAATATTCATATACCCTTTCTGTGTAGATAATGTTTTCCAAAAATCTCAGGAAGTATGTCATCTATGAAATACTGTTATAAATTCTCCTGAATTTGGGGCATATTTTTACCTAAACACGCTTTACCAAATCAACATGATCAGACACTTGGATATGGATGGAATTTTCTTCTGCCAGGCTACGTTTATTACGACATAATGTCATAAACGTGGGAATCCAGTTTGGATAAAGATCATTACAGGATTAATCGGGCCTGCAAAACTACCATTGTTTCATTTTTTTTTTAATCTTCTTACCCCAAACAAGGCATTCTACTGCCACTGTTGCGCAGGGGGTTACATCGGGGAAAGTGATGAAAAGAGTGGTTAGTTATAGAAGATGTCAAGAAAAGGGTAAAAGATAGATGAGAATACCGAGAGGAATGTGGTTTCCGGTTTTTATTTTTCCAGTCTTTTCACTCTTACGTAGCCCCCTGCGCATCAGTGGCGTTTTCGCCTTGCTTGGGCTGATATGATTAAATATATATATATATATATATATATATATATATATATATCCTCTCTCTCTCTCTCTCTCTATATATATATATATATATATATATATATATATCCTCTCGGTATTCACTATAGATATATATATATATATATATATATATATATAGTGAAACCTGTCGTATGCGACCACCCCCACTGCCATCAAAAAACTGGTCGCATACGGCAGACAGTCACTCAATAAAGGGTCAGTCATGAACTATTTACGCCAGGAACGTATATTCCACTCATCAGAATGTATATATTAGAATAATAGACGGATGAGAATACCGGTGTAATGGGGGTGGAGTAGAGGGAAAAAAGCTTGAGAGAATGGATGCCAGTTAGTGAGATAGGAGATGTCTATTGACCTTACATTTAAATTCCTGGAGATTCTATCTGTCGGGAAGCAAGTATACGGAAGGGAATTCCACAGGTGGGAGGTGCGATAAAAGAAGCTGTTAGAGTCGAAATTGAGGTTACATTTTATCAGTTTCACTGTAAAAGGGTGGGGCCTTGTTGTTAATCCAGTAGCTCGTGTAAATTCATACCTAGGAGGCACCAGTGATCTAAGTTCATTGGAGCAGAGGCCGTGAGAAGAGGCACGGGGAAGCCACGTCATGCCGGTTAGATAGCGACTATAGCCGAGCTGCCAAGTTGCTATCGATCACATTGCAGATTCTCCGTTGGATTCTGTCAAGAACCTCGAGGTAAACAGTAGGAGCACTTGACCAGATGTGGCAGCAGTGTTCAATACACGGGCGGATGGTAGATTTATATATATGCAGCACGGACTCAGACGGGAAACACTCCTGGCTCTGTACAGTGAACCGACCTTCTTAACAGCGAATTTAGCAATGGATTCGATGTAGTCACTCCACGTGAGAGTGTCAGACCAAGAAGGCGTAGTGTTTTATTTTCAGAGAGGCAAGCCTGTTCCATCCTAATGTGGGGGTAGGAGCTATTGTCTATGATGGTTAATAGAGATCAGCTTCGTTTTGGAAGCATTAAATTGACGAGTTACTCTACGACCTTCAGATGTGTATGCCTATCCGGAAAACAGGCGTGTAAATGTTGATTTTCTAAGCACCGCTCAGATATGGCACAAGGCCGAAATTATGGGGTACCGAAACATGCGTTTAAATGTATAAGCAGCTTCATTTCTCGTACTTCCTGCCTGTGGAACTCTCTTTCGTACTCTTGCCTTTCTGACAGCTACAACCTCCAGGAATTTAAATGCAACGTCAATACCCATCTCTTAACCACTTGACTCCAGTTCTTTCTACTTCACCCTGTATATCTTTTCCTTTCTCTCCACCTTTGCAACTAATCTAATCTTTTACTCTTATGTAGCCCCATGCACATCAATGACGTTACCGCCTTGCTTGAGGGGAAACGATTAATATATATATATATATATATATATATATATATATATATATATATATATCCATCTCTTAACCACTTGACTCCAGTTCTTTCTACATCACTATGTATATCTTTTCCTTTCTCTCTACCTTTGCAACTGACATCACACCTGTATTCCCATCCTTCTCTTGCCCTTTCTCTGACAGTCTCTGTAACTGGTTCGTCTTTCTCTTTACTCTCCTCCTATCTAATTTTTTTTTTATTCTTATGTAGCCCTCTGCGCATCAGTGGCGTTACCGCCTTGCTTGGGGTGAAACGATAAAAAAATTAAAAAAATAATTAAAAAAAAATCTTTTATATCACAACCAGAAACGTTCGCACGCACATACGTACACAAAACATATCAATATATTAACACATATACACTTTGAAACACACACACAGTTGCATGCGCACGCAATTCTACGATTATAGACCCGTACAAAAAAGCAGGCGACCATTATTTTCGGCGGTCGTGTTTAGCATCTGACAATGACATGAGTGAAACTCTTGAACCGGTGTGAGTTCACTGCTCTCTTGTCTTTCGTTTAATTGGCGCTATACAGTTTTTACTAGTTTTTAATTATCACCTAATCTGTATCTGATAGAAGGTATCTAGTTTTATATGCGAATTCTCCTTAAAGGGGTTTATTGTTGATAGTTTATGCTATAAAGGAACGTTGGCAATTTTATCTTCATTTGATCTCTTTGACACGAAACTAAACATCGTACCAGGAGAAGAAAATTCCTTAGGCACCATCTGGACTATTGACTGACATCATAGGTTTGCCTGCACAATAAAATAAATAATACTAAACAAGTGATTCTAAAATCAACTGCAAATCAAACGAAAAAAAGTTGCTTTTCGAAATTTTTATAAGATCATTCTTACGTTGAGAACTTGTCTGAAAATTTCAACTTTGCGTTATTGAATGCCATTTAAAGTGCAAAGATTCTTAAAATCGACCGAGAAAATATATTTCAACATCAGTTTGATGGTAAAAATGGCGGCTGTTTATTAACCCCTGGTGTCTGTCATCCGTGTTGAAATCTGAGTAAAAACATAAATGATATTTTCCGAAACAGGCCCACTTCTCTTCAAAGACTGGAAAAATATAATGCTTCTATACCTATTTCTAGCATTTGGCCTTGTGTCATACGCAAGCTTCAGAAATATTTGCATGAAAATTTTATTTTATATCATCAAACCAGAAAAAGGCCCCAACTATAAATCACATATATTTAATTGGAGTAGATAGACTAAACTTTCGCCCGGTTCACACTCCACCCACGTCTATTGAACAGGTATAGAGGCTCATCCCTTGTTACCTGTTTAGGATGTGGTTTCCGATTTTCTCTTTTCCAGTCTTTTAATCTTTCCCATTTTTTTGTTCTTTTTTTTTTTTTTGATTGGAGTAGATAGACTAAACTATCGCCCGGTTCACACTCCACCCACGTCTATTGAACAGGTATAGAGGCTCATCCCTTGTTCCCTGTTTAGGATGTGGTTTCCGGCTTTCTCTTTTCCAATCTTTTCATTCTTTTCTTTCATTTTTTTCCTCTTCCTCATCCTCTATTCTTACGTAGCCCCCTGCGCTTCAGTGGCATTATCACCTTGCTTGGGGCGATATGATTAAAAAAAAAAAACCATAAACACACACACACATACATGCACGCGCGTTCGCGCATTCATAAACACACAGTAAAATTAATATCATTATCAGCAGCAGCAGCAGCAGCAGCAGACAGCTAGCCAGGAATGACCATTCTTTGAAAGGCCAGGAACACACTCGGACAGACACACACTTCTCTGCCATTCCGACAATGAGATTTTGATCTCGAAATATTAATGTTTAATAAATAGGTAATACCCCAAAACTTCTTTACCTTCCTTTATTTTACTCAACGCATTGTGACAGCCTTCAAGACAACCATATGGAAATTTTATTTTGCAGTCATTCATCACGAGTATTCCTTTTAACTTAATTGTTCTTGATATCCCAGATCGTTATTCTACAATCATTACAAAACAGTGTATATTAGAAACAAATATTAGGCCTGAATAAATGTTTAAAAATATATTCATTAGCACTGGAAGAATGTTGAACGCAGAGCCAGAGTGATTAGACAACGAAGTCCAACCAGTTGGGGCTTACGGCCTATCACGTTGAATACACCTGTTCTCGGTCGATCACCGAAGTTAAGCAACGTTGAGCCTGGTAAGTACTTAGATGGGTGACCGCTTGGGAATACCAGGTGGTGTAAGCGTTCAGTGACAGATGTGCGTTGTGGTGCAGTGGATAGCGGCTTAGAAAGACCCGAGTTCTCATTCCAGTTGAATACCTTGCATTCATTTAAGCACTGGTACCCTTGGGAAAGGTATTAATCCGTCCCTTCCCTTCAGTTATGGGTTAAATAACAAGGGTAGGACCCTGCCCTAAAAAAAACAAAAAAAACAAATCCCAATGAATCTTGATACTCGAAAAGAAAAAAGAATTACTAGAATCAAAAACTTATATAAAAACAATTTATTGTTGAAAGAAAAAGGTATTACCAGCAATAAATAAATAAAAATTTAGTTGGCAATAAATGACCCGCCGAGGTTGATTTGCCATAAAAAACGAAACAAACCAGTTGGAGTCATACAAATTTAACTATATTCTTTAATTCACCGAAGATCATGTGACACCGGCTTTGCATTTAACACTAGTAATAAGAATGTGCGTTGGGGTGCAGTTGATATCAGCCCAGAACGAGAAATTGGTGAGCTGAGTTCGAATTACGGTTGAATTTGTCGCATTCACATACGCAATCTTTTGGGAAAGGTATGCTTCTCCCTCCAGCTACGAGTTAAATAATAGGATGATAGATTGGGTTCTGCAGCATTGGATAGCAACCAGTCTGCCACAGACAATAAAGGCAACCTACTGCGGGAAAAGCTTCTGCCCAGTCATTCATGTCTCTTTCGAAACATCAAGGGTGTATCACCTATGGCACTTAACTTACTGACTGAATGTAATAGTTGGAAACAATCAAAACTTCTTTTGGGTATAAAGTGGGGGTTCGGTTTTCTATTGTTATGGAGTAATAAACTGATCCCCCACTAATTGCTACTTATTAATATATTGATTTATTGTAATTCATCTCTTCTCACTCCAGCTATGGGCTAAATGGCAGGATAGATTGGGTTCTATAGCCTTGGGTGACAACCAGTCTACCGCAGAAAGTAATGGCAACCTACTGCAGAATAATCATTTGCCCAGTCAGTCATGGTTCTTTCGAGACATGATCGCCCAAGCGTGTATCACGTATGGCACTTAACTGACAGACTGATCTGAAAAACAAATGTTGATATTTAAGCCAAATCTTAGTAATTGTTAGGAATAACGGGAGTTGTTTTACCACAAGCTAGAAGCCTAGACTCTTCTTCCTTTATTTGCCATGTCCTTTCGGGACGTAGGTAATCATGACTTTCCACATCTCCCTATCCCTGGTGACTCTTAGTACGCTTTCTCCTGTTGCACCATGCAACCTTCGTTCCGTCATCCTCCTGATCAGGTCCTTCCTATATGTTATCCGCTGCTTTCCTATGTCTCTTTTTTCCTCTATCTGGCCTGTTCGTATCAGGTTCTCCAAACCCTCCTTTCTCATTGCATGTCCAAAGACCTTTAGTTGTCTCTTCCTGCAACTCATGCTAAAATTTTACATTCCAGTATTAACTGATAGTTTACCTTTCCTAGCGCTCCGATAACGATGATAATTAGACTATCGAAACAGGAGAAAGCGTACTAAGAGCCACCAGGGATAGGGAGAGGTGGAAAGCCATGATCGCCTACGTCCTGAAAGGACATGGCACATAAAAGAAGAAGAAGAACCCCCTGCGTACTGGTGGCGGTTCTGCCTTGCTTACGGTGAAATGATTATAAAAATGTAGTCAGAAACATTTTCAGTGCAGTGGATATCGGCTTTCATATATTTGAAGGGCCTGGTCACGTGGATGACAGAAAGGGGTTTGCGAGCTGTAACAGGAGAAAGCGTGCTAAGAGCCACCAGGGATAGGGAGATGTGGAAAGCCATGATCGCCTACGTCCTGAAAGGACATGGCAAATAAAGAGAGTCTAGGCTTCTAGGTTGTGGTAAAACAACTCCCGTTATTCCTAACAATTACTAAGATTTGGCTTAAATATCAACATTTGTTTTTCAGATCAGTCTGTCAGTTAAGTGCCATATGTGATACACGCTTGGGCGATCATGTCTCGAAAGAGACATGACTGACTGGGCAGAAGATTTTCCCTCAGAAGGTTGTCATTATTTCTTGCGGTAAACTGGTTGCCAACTAAGGCTATGCAACCCACTTTCCCCTGCTATTTGAGCTATATCTGGAGAGAAGAGACGGATTAATACCTTTCCCAAGGGATCCACCTGATCAGGTCTTTCCTATATGTTATCCGCTGCTTTCCTCTGTCTCTTTTTCCCTCTATCTGGCCTATTAGTATCAGGTTCTCCAAACCCTCATTCCTCATTGCATGCCCCAGGAACTTTAGTTGTCTCTACCTGATGCTTATTATTAGATGAAGCTTTTTTAATTTTTGTTAATTTTTAGTAGTATTTAATTAACCTAATTTCTATTGATTTTACTGCAAATCCCAGATCGTCATTCAGTGTTTCAGCCAAACGGGAATAAATGATTAAAATCTCTGGTTTATTTTCAAATTCTTTCCCGGTCTGTGTTGCTTACTTAACGATCGTATCAGAACAATGAGAGACTTAAAATAAAAACCAACAAAAACAATATGAAAATGTTAATCAAAAGTGTATAAAGGTTTGTAGCGGACGAAGCGTTCATTACTAATTTATATTTACGAGTCCACTCGGCCTAACTTGGATCATGGAAATAACACAGGAAATAAGGAAACACTAAAAGGCGAAAGTAACCAGAGCAACAATATATTAACGAAGGTTACATAGAGTTGAAAGCATGCAAATCAAATAAGGAAAGAAAAGTTCTTTCCCTTTGTTTAGAGAGAAACGTAAGTGTTCGATAGAAGATTAAATTGAATCAAGTTCAGTTTGAATAAAGTTAATGTACATACTGTTAATGTCTGTTTCCAATTAGAGTTTTTTTTTAGCGTTGTGTGTGCGTGCTGGTGAGAAATAAAAATTTGCGTCACTAATTGCTATCCGCAATTAATGCGCGTGTGTATGTGTGAGTTAGGTAATAAACATGTCTGCTCTCGCCCCGGGACTGAATCCTAACTGCTGTAACACGTGACGCTCCCGGTTTATAT
The DNA here is from genome assembly GCA_037127315.1 of Ascarosepion bandense. NCBI lineage: Eukaryota > Metazoa > Mollusca > Cephalopoda > Sepiida > Sepiidae > Ascarosepion > Ascarosepion bandense. The sequence goes on from JBBBDQ010031492.1 coordinate 18,453, forward strand.
CGGCATGGCGTTAGAACGATAAAACACGGGTTATCACGTGAACGCTGAATGACAATTTGTGTGTGGGCATGAATGTATCAAACCCTACAGGTTTATCCAAGTACTTCAAGAACTATTAAGCACCTATTGTAGCTGTTGTTTCAATAAAGACAAGCGCTTTTAACAATATTTACATTGTTTGAACCATTGTTTTCATTTCTATTGCCATGCTTACGACGTTTCGGTCGTTGTACCCTCCTTCTTTAGGTGTTAGGAATTTTGAATCGAACCATTTTATTTCAATTCTCTTTAAGTTATTTGTAGACAGGTATTGAACTCATAAGTTTTTGGGTCAAGTCAACGCCTATATACATTGGGCCATATTTCCTTTAGGTCACCAGTGTATGAATTTTTGAGACTAATGTCTTAGTAACTCTTTTTACCAGAGCTCATATTGAGGCTAGTGTGTTTGCTCTCACACTCCATATCACTGGTTCCGATATTGTATTCATTTCTATGCTTGACCAGCTTAAGAGATTTTTGTGGCCTAGCATAGGCACTGATTCCTTACGTTTAAGCAGTTTTCAATGGTGTTCTCTATCAACTTCAATTCACAGGGGTCAGTGATTCACTTTCTCCCTCCATATGTGGTTAGCTATGCCTGATTTTTCTATCTGCCCTCCAGTTACGGCTTGGCGATGTTCTAGCATTTGGTGGGCCGTTTCTCAATTAGATTATTATATGATTGTGGTTCTATCTATCTATCTATCTATCTATCTATCTATCTATCTATCTATCTATCTATCTATCTATTCATGTTCATTATCTATCTATCTATCTATCTATCTATCTATCTATCTATCTATCTATCTATCTATCTCTCTATCTATCTATCTATCTATCTATATCAGTCTCTTCTATCTATCTATCTATCTATCTATCTATCTATCTATCTATCTATCGATCTATCTATCTATCTCAGTCTCTTCATATCTATCTATCTATCTATCTATCTATCTATCTATCTATCTATCTATCTATCTATCATCTCATTCTGTTCATATCTATCTATCTATCTATCTATCTATCTATCTATCTATCTCATTCTGTTCATATCTATCTATCTATCTATCTATCTATCTATCTATCTATCTATCTATCTATCTATTCCAGTCTGTTCATTATCTATCTATCTATCTATCTATCTATCTATCTATCTATCTATCTATCTATCTATCTATCTATCTATCTCATTCTGTTCATATCTATCTATCTATCTATCTATCTATCTATCTATCTATCTATCTATCTATCTATCTATCTCAGTCTCTTCATATCTATCTATCTATCTATCTATCTATCTATCTATCTCATTCTGTTAATCTATCTATCTATCTATCTATCTATCTATCTATCTATCTATCTATCTCATTCTGTTCTATCTATCTATCTATCTATCTATCTATCTATCTATCTATCTATCTATCTATCTCATTCTGTTCATATCTATCTGTCTATCTATCTATCTCAGTCTCTTCATATCTATCTATCTATCTATCTATCTATCTATCTATCTATGGCGTTTGTGATTTTCTCTAGCACTCCATATTACTAGTTCCGATATTGTATTCATTTCTGTGCTTGACCGGCTTAGGAGATTTTTGTGGCCTAGCCTATGTGCTGATTCCTTAGTTTTACTTGGTTTCCACTGGGGTTTGCTATCAATTATTTCAACTTCATCGCATGGTGGGAGGGTTGTTGTCCCTTTTCTCCCTCCATATGAGGTCAGCTAAACCAGTCGCTGCATGCTGTTTTCAACAGAGCAGGCTCGCTGTAAGTCTCAAGTAGAATTATGTGTGCTTTAGCTGCATATTTCTTTTGAATAAAGTAGTATAGTAAAATTCCCTGCAAATACGCTTTCTTTGGCACGAAATCCGACATGTTTAACGCTTTGAAAAACAAAGTTTGTCTGTACTTCTGAGATGGGGTAGTATTTACACTTTTTACATTATTCGGACTCTTGTCCTCATCTTTATTGCCATGTTTATGACGTTTCGGCCGTTGTACGCTTTGTCTAATATACTTCTGAGATGAGACAGTATTTACACTGTTTACATTGTTCGGACTCTTGTCCTCATCTTTCTTGCCATGTTTACGAAGTTTCGGCCGTTGTGCGCTTTGTTTTTTATACTTCTGAGATGAGATACTATTTACATTATTTACGTTGTTCGAACTATTGTCATAATCTTTATTGCCACGTTTACGATGTTTCGGCATTTGAACGCTTTGTCTATTATACTTCTGAGACGAGTTAGTATTTACATTATTTACATTGTTCGGACTATTGTCCTCGTTTTTATTGCCATGTTTACGACGTTTCGGTCGTTGTACGTTCCGGCCTTCATGAGCAGGGGCTCATATTTCAAACTTTGACGCTAATGATTTTCTCTAGTGATCCGTATTAGTAGTTCCTATATTGCATTCATTTTTATACTTGTCTGGCTTAGAAGATTATTGTGGCCTAGCTGATTCCTTTAGTTTACTTAGTTTCCCGTGGTGTTCTTTATCGTCATTTCAACTTCATCCAAAAGGAAGTGAAAAGAGAGAGTATAACGTGGCTGGATCAGATCCCTAAACATTTATAAAAATTACAAAAAAGAGTTCTCCCTGATATGGAAATAAACGCTTTGTATTTTCTTTTGGAAAATGTTTCCCAACCCCGGGGTAAATTACACCAGTGGAATAATGAGCCCATATTTTGGGGTAATGAATATTCGGTTAGGGAACTTCAGGACAATATTGCTTCATTTTGTGGGAAATTGGAACTATGGACCAGACGTATTGGAAAGGAAATCTTTTGCATAATTTTCTGCATTGGATACCTTCCTTGATAAAGTTAATTCTGAAGACATCCTCAAACATGAAGAGAGACATCAGTGATCACCTAAGTAGCTTCTTGGAAAACTTACGTAAGTACTTTTCAAACTTGAATAATTCCAACAATGAATGAGTAAGAAATCCATATCTTGTAAGTGAAGATATCATTCCTGATGAGGACTATCCAGCAAAAGAAGAATTTCTCACACTCAGGATGAACAATGCATGGAAGCTTTTGTTTGAGACCAAGTCTGGTCTAGACACCTTTTGGATCTCTCGTCTGCAGGATGTACCAACACTAGCCTTTAGAGCAGTACAAATACTCATAGGATTTTCAACCACTTATCTATGTGAACAAGCTTTTTCTACTGTCCTTGGAATGAAGACCAAGAAACGTAGCAGACTCAACGTGGCAAATGATGCCCAAATAGCTCTTTCAGTCACAAAGCCAAGAATAAATTATAATATTTGTACCTAGTATGTTTTGGATAATAATTAAGAGATACAATATTAACCTGTTAAAACAAACTTTATATAACTTCGTCTACATTCATGTGTGAGTCCCTCGTGGCTGGCTAAAATGTGCGCTGGCGGGAGTAGCACGTGTGGCTGGTGTGAAATCTTTTGAGGAACTAAAAAAAGCTGAACTGCTACTAGTTGTTGGTCAGTAGGGATGGGCCAGAGTGAGAGAGAGAGAAAGAGAGGGAGTGAGAGATGAAGCGATTTCTGGGATAGTAGTTCGTGACCTAGGTGGAAGCACCTGGAGAAGAGGAGGGAGAAGAAGACAAAGTTAATATGTTTAGGTAGTAATATTTCTGACCTCTAGAAAGGGGGTACTATAAAATAAACTGGCACAGGCAATACAAACTCAACACTCACATAAAGAATCACCTCTAGGATACGATTACTATACCTCTGATTATTATAGATTGGTACTATTGTATTGAATAATTTCCATTAAATTTGTCTGATTTTGATGTATGAAAATATAATTACTTCTTTTCCTATATTAAGTTATTTGTTCATTGGGGTAATCGATAATAATGAAATTGTATTTTGGGGTAATCGCAGCAAAAAGATTGGGAATCTATGACTTGGATCAACTCGTCATGCCATGTACAAAGTATCTGTTCAACGTCATTCTCTTGTATATTCTGTTGGTAAGAAGGACGTTTGATTCGGACATCTTGGGATGATGCTTGTCCGACCACGAGAATATTAATCTCTTTAAGTCGCTCGTCAGCCATTATCTATCCTAATATTCTCACAATATACATTTATCTCTCCCCTTTTTGCCCTTTCAAGGACCACTATCTTGAGTGGATCTTGGGTCTTGTAGTGGTTGAGTAGTAATAATATATATATATATGTATATATATAGATATATATGGAAACATGTTTATATATATGTATATATACATGCATAAATATATATATATATATATATATATATATATAGAGAGAGAGAGAGAGAGATATGGATAGCAATCTCTCTTTCACTCTCTTTCATACAGATCTTAATAAAAATAACAGACAAGGTATTATCATTCATTTTTTACACACTTTTTATCCAAAAATTAATGATAATAAATTATGTAATTTTCAATGAAACCTGCATATGTGTGTGTATATGCACGTATATATATATATATATATATATATATATATATATATATATATATATATATATAGTCAACCGCAGACAGATCTGTTTTGCTGTATCACAGCTTATCAGTACGGTTAGTTAAACATCAGATTGCTTTTTACCCAGGATTGAAACCCGACCGAATTGGCGTCAGTAAATATATATAAATATATATATATATATATATATATAGCAAAAAGGTTGGGAACCTATGTGTTAAGAGAATGTCGGCGCTTAGAATAGGTTTTTCACTTGAGACAAGTATTAATCCTTATCACTTCCATAAAGTTTATAAGTACATGAAATTAGAAGGAATTGTAATGTTGAAATCGTCCTTATGGTTTCAAACTTAAGTATATCCACTATTCTACCGCAACTGTGATTAGTAAAAATATTTGGCTAAATCTTGAACCAATCATGTCTATCCAAATACGACTGTGTAATGAGTTCTACATGCCTCATTCTTTTTTGCCTTCTGTACTCATTGTGGTCCAGTGGATGTTGACTTGGAACGCGAAATTGGAGAGCCGAGTTCGAATTCCAGCTGAATTCGTTGCAATCATATACGCGCAAATACCCTTGGGAAAGGTATTAATCCGTCTGTTCCCTCCAGCTATGGGTCAAATAACAGGACGGATTGGGTTCTATAGCCTTGGTTGGCAACCAGTCTACCGCAGAAAGCAATGGCAACCTAGTGCGTGATAATCTTCTGCCCAGTCAGTCATGTCTCTTTGGAGACATGATCGCCCAAGCGTGTATCACGTATGGCACTTAACTGACTGACACATATATGGTATGCTTAGTAAATCACATTTTCTATCCACATATATCAAAATTAGCAGTATAGCCCGGCGTTGCTCGTGTGTAATGAAACCTTTAAAACTAATCCATGGTCCTGGAGCTCAGACTCAGCCTAAAGAATATTTGTGTGAAGTTTGGTGAGAATCGGATAAAAATTGTGGATTTGTATAAAGGACATGCAGACAGATAAACAGACACGCACACAAACATCTTGCCTTTTATATATATATTGATTTTCTGCACTATTGTAAGAACAGTAACATTGAAACTTTTGAATATCGTTTCTTATGTCTTTGTCTATGAGTGTAGCAAATTTAATTAAAATCAGACCATTCCTTCTATAGCCCGATTTTTTCGATTATCGATTTTCGATATTTATCGGGGGTACCTCGACAGAAAACAGAGCTAAGAACACTTGCAGACGCTTATAGTACAACTGTGTAAATTTTCAAGAAAATTGGTTCAGCCGTTTCGGAGTCTATAGGTAACGCACACACACACACAGACAAAGTTCCATTTATAAATAAGTTCATATGTATGGAGAAAGAACAAGGAATTCAGAGAGGCTGGTGTAATTTTGACTGTTGGGCGGACCACTTTTCCACGTCGTTGATGGGTGTTCATTTCCAGTCGACGCACCTTTCTTCACACGTAGACGCACAAGGCTGTGTTGGACGAATCCATCTGCTAATGCCACATAGCGAGAACTTAAGAAAACACATGTTAGCGAAATGTTAGGCAAACTCGTTGCTATCAAATACAAACCGACAATCTTTGGCTGCTTTCCCAGATGTAAAAGGAAAATACATGCGAATAATATTAAGTACTTACTGCTGTGGCTTGGAGATAGAGAAACGAATAGACGGACGGATAACACAGAGGCTATCCTGTGTGTTGATGAAATGAAGTGTCAATCCAAGAACTTTAAAATGATTCAAATACTTCAGGAGTATAACGACTATTATTACATGGATAATTACATTTATTTATACCCCTATCACACACACACACACACACACACGCATATATATATATATATATATATATATGGGGATGACTAATATATATATATATATATATATATATATACAAGCCTGTTTCACCGTTTCGTCTAGCTCATCAGTGTGGCTAGACACATCCACTTGCTTATGGCCGGGATCGAAACCCGACCGATTTGGTGTCAGTCGGAGTCGCTAACTGCTAAGCCATAGGCGCATGGAATCAGTCACCGAATGAGCTCAATTCATTTCTAAAGTATAACGCATATATCGCAGATGTGGAAAACATTTTTTTTTAATGTTCTTCTCTAGAGAACTCAATCGTAATGAGAGCATATATATATATATATATATAGTCATCCGCAGACAGATCAGTTTTGCTGTATCACAGCTCATCAGTACGATTAGACAGCCGATTGCTTTTTACCCAGTATCGAAACACGACAGAATTGGCGTCAGTTGGCAATTCTGCCTCTGAGCTCTGGGCGCTCGGTAGATGGAGGCAGACTTTTTAGCGTGCATATTATCATTATACACGCCTGATTGCTGAGAGTGTTCTAAGTCATTGCTGAATGAACGATATA
>JBBBDQ010031493.1:0-42473 GCA_037127315.1 Ascarosepion bandense
TATATATAGCAAATCTAATGGTCTAATGGGTGTGATGGCTAAATTGTCGCTATTTGCCTTGTAAAATTTTGCAAAGTAAAAATAACAAAAGAACATGATTTTAAAAAAAAATTTGGTTGACCTAATTGTGGCAGGTAGTGAATATATATATATATATATATATATAGAGAGAGAGAGAGAGAGAGAGAAAGAGAAAAAGAAAGGGGGGAAAAGAAGAAAACTTAATACATGAACGGTTATGAATACAGAATTTATTTCGCCGGTTGTAAAAATATGAACTACTTCATTAGACCTGAAAAATCAAATTATTTTACAGCTGCTGAAATAAATTCTGGATTGATAACCATTTATTTATATATTAAGTTTTCTTCTGTATCTAAAGTTACTTATAAATGGAACTTTGTCTGGGTGTGTGTATGTGTGTGTGTGTCCATTACCTATAGATCCCGAAACGGCTGAACCGATTTTCTTGAAAATTTACACAGTTGTACTATAAACGTCCGCGAGTGTTCTTAGCTAGGTTTTGTGTCGAGGTACCCCCGATAAATATCGAAAGTCGATAATCGAAAAAATTAGGTTATAGAAGGAGTGGTCCGATTTTAATCAAATTTGATACACTCATAGTAAAAAAACATAAGAAACGATATTCAGAAGTTTCAAGGTTGCAGTTCTTACAATAGTGCAGAAAATCGATAATATATATATATATAACGGCTCATGATGAAATATAATAAACATACAACATCTGGCATATTTAACCCTATATGTTTAGAAAAAATATATATATACATAGAGAGAGAGATGAGTTGTGATAATGTATAGTGCCAAGATTGATGTTTTTTCAGTGATTTACTGATAAGAAGATATTTTCCAAGTAGATTTTTGTCGTAAGGTTTTCGATATCAAGATAGCAAGCGCGTTAATAGGTTTAAAAGTTTGTTGCTTAACTGAGCAGAGTCATGCCAACTTGAAATTGTCACGAAAGTATCGTTATCATGTCTTCACTTCTCAATTTCAAACTGCTGAAATTAAGCCCTGACGAGTGAAGGACATCATAACGGTGTCTTCACGAATTATATAAATGCAGTTTCAAGAAAAGTGCAACAGTCAAAAAAAAAGGACATAGAAATTAGAAAACTTACTATTGATAATCCTTTCAACACTGCAACAGGAATATCCGGTCAGACCAAAGCTTATTTCAACAAGAACGTGATCCTCACGACTGGAAGAATTTTAATCGAAAGCATTTTTTTTCTCTCCAACCACTAAATTTTTTATAAGTGAAAAGAATAATAATGTTCGGCTTGAGAAAAAAGGAGTATTTTAAGAATCGAATTTGAGCCGAAATTATTGTACCGATGAAAATAATTTCACTATTTTTTTCTTATTTTTTTTTTCTTTTAATCACATCACCTCAAGCAAGGCTGTAAGGCCACTGGTGTGCAGGGGTCTACGTAAGAGTGAATAGATTGGAAAAGAGAAAACCGGAAACCACATCCTAAGCAGGGTACAAGGGATGAGCCTCTACACCTGTTCAATAGACGTGGGTGGAGTGTGAACCGGGCGATAGTTCAGTCTATCTACTCCAATTGAAAAAAAAAAAAGTAAGCAAAAAAAGAAAGTGAAAAGATTGGAAAAGAGAAAACCGGAAAACACATCCTAAACAGGGAACAAGGGATGAGCCTCTACACCTGTTCAATAGACGTGGGTGGAGTGTGAACCGGGCGATAGTTAAGTCTATTTACTCCAATTGAAAAAAAAAGTAAGCAAAAAAAGAAAGTGAAAAGATTGGAAAAGAGAAAACCGGAAACCACATCCTAAACAGGGAACAAGGGATGAGCCTCTACACCTGTTCAATAGACGTGGGTGGAGTAAGAACCGGGCGATAGTTCAGTCTATCTACTCCAATTGAAAAAAAAAGAAGTTAACTTGAAATCCGTGTCAGAACATTTGTTCAGCATCGTAAATGTTACAGACTTAAACCAAACCCTGTCAGGAAATGGCCTTTAATGGAAAGTACCACTGTGTGGGTTGGATTGAAGAAAAAACCAAGGACGAGAAACTGAAGCGTATTTGCCTATACTTCTGAGATGATATAGGATTTACATTATTTACGGTTTTCGCACTGTTCTCCTCGTCTTTATTGCCATGTTTATGACGTTTCGGCCGTTGTGCGTTCCGGCCTTCTTCAGGTGCTCGGAATTTTCAACCAAACCCTTTGTTTCGATTTTTTTTTTTAATCATTTCACCCCGAGCAAGGCAGAAACGCCACTGATGTGCAGGGGGTTACATAAATGTAAAAAGATTAATTAGAAAAGAGTGAGGAGTACAAACTAGTTAGAAAGGAACAATAGAAAGCTGAGAAAGCAGGTGCGATGACAGATACATAGGTGGAGAGAAAGTGAAGGTTATACAGGGGACGGGAGAGAGCTAGAGTCCAGTGGTTAGTAGATGAGTATTAACTTTGCATTTAAATTTCTGGAGGTTGTAGCCGTCAGGAAAGCAAGAATACGGGAGTGAGTTCCACAGGCGGGAAGTGCGAGAGAGGAAGCTGCAGGAGTAGAATTGTCGTCTGCATTTGGCTAACCTGACTGTGAATGGGTGGGACCCAGTTGCCAGTCTGGTTGCACGGGTAAACACCTGTTGAGGAGGCATCAGTGACTTAAGCTCGTCCGAGCAGAAGCCATGAAAGTATTTATAGACGAGACAGAGGGAGGTCACATTTCGATGATGGGAAAGTGGCTGGAGTATATCATTCTCATTCCATGTACGATGGCTCTTCCGGATGCCATGTAGTTATCTCCCTTTAACTCAACTCTCTAAGCTATTTGTTCAGCCAGGTATTGAACTCACAACTCTTTGGGTCAAGTCACTGGTACTAACCAACGCTTTAACTCAACTCTCTAAGTTATTTATTTACCACTGATGTAGCCAGGTATTGAACTCACAACTCTTTGCGTCAAGTCACTGGAACTAACCAACATTTATATCCACTAGGCCATTAGTTAAAATTCCTAGCACCTGAAGAAGGCCGGAGCGCACAACGGCCGAAACGTCGTAAGCATGGAAATAAAATTGACGACAACAGTCCAAACAGTTTGAATAATATAAAGTTTAACTTATATCTAAACTTTGTGAAGCAACAGGACATTATTTTTAGGGTACAGATGAATGGTATTACGGTTACTGAATTAATATAATTAAATATTACTACTGAATATTGAGTTCAGTTTTCACTGAGTGTCCCATATATGTGCTCGTGTACCAAAAACTAAGCTGAGAGTTGTTAATTAAAACCTGCCATTTCTTCTCTATAAGCATTTCCCAACCAGTCAGCCATTTTATGCAAGACAACGCCCCCTGTCACACGGCTTAGCGAATGAAATATTTTTTTGAAAAAGAAAACATTGAAGTAATGAGATGCCCTGCACAAAGTCCCAAATCGTGGAAGGTAATTGGAGACAAGGTTAAGGAAAGGAATCCGAGCTCTGGAACGGATTTATGAGAAAAACGGGAAGATGAGTTTGAGTTTTGTTTAACGGCATATCAACACCTCTGTGGGTTATTTAATGCTCAAAAAGTTGGGGTTTCAAGGTATTTTTTTTAATGTTCAGTTATAGTGAGAAGATTGATTTAGTCAGATTTTAATGAATTTTTTTTTATTCTTTTTCATTTTAGAAAACTGAAAATGTCTTATAGCTTTGTATTCAAAAATGTTTTGCTGAGAATATTTTTTTTCTTCAAAAACCTGTTATGGTAATTTTTTTCTTCAAAAATGTATTGTTGGTAATATTTTTCCTTTAAAAATGTATATTTTTCTATAAAAGTATTTTTATGAATATATTTCTATAAAAAACTATTTTTATACGTTCAAAGTGTTTTGACCTCAGTTTGGTGGGGATTGACTATTTGCCAATAGCTCGGACCCTAACAGGTGCTACCACTTTGGGTCAGGGTGGACCTGGCAACAATAGCAATTAATAGGTAGTTCCATGCTCCTCACAACATTCTATCAGAGGCCTTGCTGCCGGATGCAGTTTAATCATGCCCAGGAACACGGGAAGATGAATGGAAATAAATATCATCAGATCTTTGTAAAAAAAAATGTTATGACCTTTGATTGTTGATGAGTTTAAACTATTGTTAACACAGGTTTGTATATTTCATACTAATTATTTTAAGTTAACTTGTCCATAAATATTTCATACTAGTTTTTAAGTTGAATTGTCGTAGATATTTCACTTTTTTTTAAAGTTGAATTTTCCATAGATATTGGAGACTAGTTAATTTAATTTAAATTGTCCATAGTTGTTTCATACTAGTTATTTTAAGTTAAATTGTCCATAGATGTTTCATACTAGTTAATTTAAGTTAAATTGTCCATAGATGTTTCATTCTAGTTAATTTAAGTTAAATTATCCATGGATATTTCATACTAGTTATTTTAAGTTAAATCATTCAAAGATATTTCATAAAAGTTATTTTAATTTAAGTTGTCCATAGATATTCAATTTTTATCTTTGAAGTTTATCATAAAATAATATCTACCCGTTATTTTTTTAATCAATTTTTTTTTTCTGATAAATGTTTTCTTGAACAGTTTTGCTATGATCTCTTTTTACAGCAACTTTGTCGTACATGAAATATATACCAAGTGGATTTGAATAAAGCGTTCTTTTATTTTAACCCTAACGCACAGTATGTGCCTGAGTTAAGTTTAGGTAAGGAGAAAAAAAAAACATATACATAAGAATAGTTGCTCTTCATTCATGGAATCCATTGGTGTGGTAATCGGCTAAAATAGAGTAAGCCTAATAAATTTATTCGGCAAGATGCGTCAGGATTTGGAAGTCAAATTTTGGAAGACTGGTAAATTTTCGTTGTAAGTCCCGACGCTTTTCCCCTTCAAATATATCCAAAATAACATTATCTCTGTGCAAATGTATATGCTGAACTCAAATAAACTGTTAGTTATTGAAGAAACTTACCTTTTTTTTTATTTAAATATCCATTAAAAAATGAACTATATCTTGCACTTTTCTCTCCCGTAACTCACACGGAGTCATGTAATTAACTGCAGAATGACGTACTGCGCATGTGAACGAATTTTGGCAGATTTTTCTTCATTTACTGATACTTCCGGCGATGTACTTCCGGTAATTAAAGTAATGCGCTATAGTATTTCTACGCTTATTACTCTCAAAACAGGAAGTACATCGCCAGAAGCTTCAGTAAAGGACGAAATTCGACCAAAATTGCTGCCTAATACGCAATTTTTTCTGCGCGTATTAATTTCATTACAGGAAGTAAATAGGCGGAAATTTTAATAAAGGAAGTAAATAGGCCGAAACTTTGTGTCTAAGCCGAAAGTCATTCTGCAGTTAATTAAAGGTAAATATCTTCAATAACTAATTGCTGATTTGAGTTCAGCATATAGATTTGCACAGAAATAATGCTATTTTGGATAAATTTGAAGAGGGAAAAGCCTTCGAGACCTAAAACGAAAATGAACCCGAATTTCTTTTTTATTTATTTAAAATCCAATCATCAGGAAAAAAAAATCTCCAAAACTATGAGAAGATAATTGAAAATCTATATTTTGGGTGAATTTTGGAAAGGGTTTTCAATTTGTATAAGTTTAGTTAATGGCCAATGAAAGAACTTGGTTAAGGATATTTCCTTTTTTTTTTTTTTCTGTATTTTTTTTTAATCGTATCACCCTTGCTTTCTTCTGTATATATCATAGATAGACTGAACTATCGCCCGGTTCACACTTCACCCACGTCTTTTGAACAGGTGTAGAGGCTCATCCCTTGTTCCCTGTTTAGGATGTGGTTCCCAGCTTTCTCTTTCCCTATCTTTTCACTCTTACGTACCCCACTGCACACCAGTGGCCTTATCACCTTGCCCGGGGTGATATGATTAAAAAAAAAATATATTGCTTTGGATAATTTTTTTTTTTTAAATCATATCACACCAAACAAGGCGGTAACGCCACTGATGTGCAGTGGGCTACGTAAGAGTGAAAAGATTGGAAAAGAGAAAGCCAGATCTCTCTCTCTCTCTCTCTCTCTCTCTCTCTCTCTCTCTCTCTCTCTCTCTCTCTCTCTGCCGGCTAGCGTTTGGGTCAGGACGCATGTCCCAGAATTCTCTGACCAAAATTTAAAAACTATTATTTTTTTTCAACTCACCGGCAGAAGTGTGTGTTTATGGGACTGGATTCAACTGACATGAATATTGTTTGAAGTAAGAAATTTTTGTTCATTTTCTGCCTAATTATTGCTTAACTTAAAATTTAATTGAAGGATTGGCTTTGTTTCTTAGCAGAAATTCCTTTAAATGTTGGATTCTTTGTCTTTATTTTTTTCCAAGTCTCAGTCACCCTTTCTTTCTTTCTTTCTTTCTTTCTTTCTTTCTTTCTTTCTCTCACTCTCTCTCTCTCTCTCTCTCTCTCTCTCTCTCTCTGCCGACTAGCGTTTGGGTCAGGCGGCATGTCCCAGAATTCTAAGCCTCCTATTTTAATCTATTTAAAATTTTATATTAATTAGATAAATTTTTAGATTATCCTCTCCGTTTTTACGGGTTTGTCATTGTTCCATTCACACACACACATACACACAAATATATATATATATATTAACGAAGATTAACGAAACTGGTTATAAACAGCCGACAACTTGAAATGATTTGTTTGAACATTATTTTTGATCGATACTCGTATTTAAGTAGATATTCTGTTTATAATCAAACGGCATTATATATTTATTTCTACCGGCCTGATTATTTACGATAATCATCATGTTACGGAAATTAACGAAGATTAACGAAACTGGTTATAAACAGCCGACAACTTGAAATGATTTGTTTGACATTATTTTTGATCGATACTCGTATTTAAGTAGATATTCTGTTTATAATCAAACAGTCTTATATATTTATTTCTACCGGCCTGATTATTTACGATAAATTTTTATTACGAAAATGTGTGTCATTCGGCAAGATTCGAACATGCGACCCCTCTCCACATATTTATCTACGTAAATAATCAGGCGGTATATATAAATAGATAATACTGTTTAATTAAAAACACAGAATATCTGCTTAAATATAAGTATCGATCAAAAATAATGTTCAAACAATTCATATATATATATATATATATATATATATATATATATATATATATGAAATGAATTGTGGATGCAAGTGAATATATCTAGCCACACTGATGAGCTGTGATATATATATATATATATATATATATATATAAGATATTTTCAAAAAAAGATATTACAATCATACCAGTAGCTTTAATAATGAAAAGTATAAACATAGCACTACCCTATCCATTTATGTGTGGTCCATTAAACAAGAGCTTAATATAGACCCTATTTTGAAATGGGAAGTATTAAAGAGATGTGCTAAGTTTAAAGCCGGCCAGAAATGTTGTAGGTTGTGTGTAGAGGAAAAGCTTGCTATAGCTTCTTATAAACATGCCAATAACTTATTAAATTCTAAAACGGAAATATTAAATAAATGTAAGCATAGAAAACCTTGGCTTTTTAATTAAATTTGCTTAAATTAAGTTGTATCATTGATGGTTTTCGTTTTTTGTTTTCGTTTTTCCAATCATTCATCTTTTTGAAAAATTTAATATATATGAAATTTGTTTTCTTAATAAAGTTTTCCCCTATTTGTGTTTGGTGTCTTCTTCTTGGTCACGTGGGTTGATTGAATTTCCTTTATATTTGTCGTTCGTTTCTTTCCTTGTTAGCCAGCTGTCCCTGACGATCCGTTTAGGTGAAACCTCGGTAAGTTTTCTGGCTCTCTAGGTATTATATATATATATAGTCATCCGCAGACAGATCTGTTTCGCTGTATCACAGCTCATCAGTACGGTTAGACTCCGACTGCTTTTAACCCAGGATTGAAACCCGACCGAATTGGCGTCAGTCGATGATTCTACCTCAGGGCTATGAGAGTTCGGTAGAAGAAGGCAGACTTTTTAGCGTGTATATTGTTATACCCGCCCAATAGCCAGACTGCTTTAATCCATTACTGAATGAGCGATGCGTAGATGCCAGAGTAGCTACTGTTTTTCAAAGACTACCCTTCTTCCAGAGTGCTCGATCAGTGTGTGAGAGCGTAAATATATATTATATTATATATAATATTAGACAGATTTTAGTTGCTAACACAATAATACTCAATCATACACACAATAAAATGAACCTTAAGATATTGAAAACCATCTACAATAAATCAAAACAACCCATACTTAATAAAATCACATTTCAATCTGGTCACAACACATTACATTGCATTTAGACATATGGTTCTGTTAACATTTCGGTCTCTCACGCGGTGTGACTTCAGAGAACCGCATTACAAATTTACGAACTGGGTCTGCTATTCGGTGACTGTTATCGTTGCATAGAAATGTTTTAGGTCAACACAAGATAACATCATTTTTGATGGTAGACGTCTTCATGCTAATGTCCCTGTAACCTCTCTGAAGATGGCTCATGTGAGCCGAAAGCTTAGAACCAACATAATAAAAAATTATTCAAATGTTAGACAATTTTTGTCTTTATTTTCGGTTTAAGCATGTTCAAATCTTCGCCTTTTCGCGTCTTCACGTCACAGTTCGGGTAATGTTCTGGCTTTTATAGAAAATATTTACTTTAATAATGTCGTGGACCCAATTAAAGGTCCAGCAAGAATAATACAAAACAACCAAAATAGGAAATAACAAATATATATTAAACACGGCAAAATACAACACTTGGAACTTTGTTTGTAGAACGATAATGCGGATTAGTGTGTAATTACTGGAGGGAAGAAACAGATTAATACAGATTAACAGATTAATACAGATTAGTACCTATTCCAAGGTATTTGTGTGTAAGTGAATGCAAGGAAGTCAACTGGAATTTGAACTCGGATTCCCAATTTCTCATTCCGAACCGATGACCACTATATATATATATATATATATATATATGTGTGTGTGTGTGTGTGTGTGTGTGTGCATATACACATACATATGCAGGTTTCATTGAGAATTACACACTTAATTTATTATCGTTAATTTTTCGATAAAAATTATATAAAAAATGAATGATAATACATTGCCTGTTATTTTTAATGAGATCTTTATGAAAGAGAGTTAAAGAGAGATTGCTATCCAAATACACACACGCACACACACACACACACACACACACACACACATATATATATATATGCACATATATATATATATATATATGCACACATGTACATATATATATATATATATACACATGTATATATATATTTATACATGTATATACATACATATATATACACACGTTTCCATATATATATATATATATATATATATAATGCAGTACACTATATCTAAAAACGCATTTTTTGCTCTGCTTTCGTACTTTCGTAAAGAGCACTTTACTGTTAAGGTTTTCGTCTTGCTTTTTTTTTCTTTCAAACAAACACTTGACGCATTGTTCTTGTGCTTGGTTTGTTTCTTTTTTTTTTTTCTTCCCTTTATTTAACCTACAAGGTAGTCCTCGTTGGGTTATTGACGATTTAAGTTGCTGAAAGGTTAGCATTGGTTTTTCGGACATTAGTTATGATAATTAGTGCTGCTTTATTGTAATTACGGATATTAATATATATATATATATATATATATATATATATATATATATATATATATTACTATTACTGAACCACTACAAGACCCAAGGCCCACTCAAGATAGATGTAAGGGCAAAAAGGGGAGAGATAAGAAGAGTATATTGTGAAAATATATAGGACAGATAATGGCTGACGAGAGACATAAAGATGTTTATATTCTAGCCGTCGGACAAGCATTATCCCAAGATGTCCGAATCAAACGTCCTTCTTACCAATAAAATATGCAAGAGAATGACGTTGAACATATGCTTTGTACATGGCATGACGAGTTGATCTCTGTCATAGATTCCCAACTTTTTTGCTGCGATTACCCCAAAATACAATTTCATTATTATCAATTACCCCAATGAACAAATACTCTTAATATAGGAAAAGAAGTAATGATATTTTCATACATCAAAAGCAGACAAAGTTAATGGAAATTATTCAATACAATAGTACCAATCTATAATAATCAGAGGTATAGTAGCCGTAACCTAGCCGGGATTTTTAATATGTGTGTTGAGCTTGTATTGCCTGTGCCAGTTTCTTTATTCTTCGCTTTGTGACTGAAAGGGCTATTTGGGCGTCGTTTGCCACGTTGAGTCTGCTACATTTCTTGGTCTTCATTCCAAGGACAGTAGAAAAAGCTTGTTCACATAGATAATTGGTTGAAAATCCTATGAGAATTTGTACTGCTCTAGAGGCTAGCATTGGTATATCCTGCAGACGAGAGACCCAAAAGGTGTCTAGACCAGACTTGGTCTCAAACAAAAGCTTCCATGCATTGTTCATCCTGAGTGTGAGAAATTCTTCTTTTGCTGGATAGTCCTCATCAGGAATGATATCTTCACTCACGAGATATGGATTTCTTACCCATTCATTGTTGGAATTATTCAAGTTTAGAAATTACTTACGTAAGTTTTCCAAGAGGTCATTTAGGTGATCACTGATGTCTGTCTCCATGTGGTTGAGGTTGTCTTCACAAATAACTTTATCAAGGAAAACATCCAATGCAGAAAATTGTGCATAAATTCCCTTTTCAAGTTCCCACAAAATGAAGCAATATTGTCCTGAAGTTCCCAAACCAAACATCTATTTCCCCCAAAATATGGGCTCATTATCCCACTGGAGTAATTTACCCCGGGGTTGGGAACCGTGGTCCTAGAAGATCGATCGAAATTTACATGACTAAACAGGAACCCCACCGAATCTCTAAAAACATACTCTAATAATGCCAATATAGGATCCTTGAAAAACAACAAAATTATCGGCAATTATGAACCTGGACACTTATATAGTAACATTAAAATACACAAACCTGAATAGCCCTTACGACGTATAATCTCTCACATCCCTATCTCGATATACCTATTGTCTAAATTTCTGAATGATACTATGTGCGTTGTGGTACAGTGGATATCGGCTCGGAACGAGAAACCGGGGAGCCGAGTTCGAATTCCAGTTGAATCCATTGTATTCACTTACGCGCAAATACCCTTGGGAAAGGTATTAATCCGTCTCTTCCTTTCAGTTATGGATTAAATAACAGGACAGATTGGGTTCTATAGCCTTGGTCAGCGACAAGTCTACCGCAGAAAGCAATGGCAACCTAATGAGGGATAATCTTCTGCCCAGTCAGTCATGTCTCTTTCGAGACATGATCGCCCAAGCGTGTATCACGTATGGCACTTAATTGACTGACTATCACCCCATACCTAGCTACCAATTACAGCTTCAAGTCAACCCATGAATTCCTTCACATTCTTAATTTTACAACCCCAAACCACAACATCCTTCCGTCCCTTGATGGTGAACATTCATTCACAAACATCCCTGTTGCTGAAACCATCGACACAACTTCAGTATCACTACCACTTATTAATCCTCAAAGTTTAAAAATAAAAATCTTCCTTGCTTGCACCACCCAGGTTTTTTTCTACGACCATGAAGGCCACATTTACGAAAAAACAAACAGAATAAGTATCTGCAACGTGATCAATCCTGTCTTGGCGGACCGGCTGCAACCACTCTCTCACCGACGTGACGTGGCTTCCCTGTGCCTCTTCTACAAGTACTTTCACGACCTCTGCTCCGATGAACTTATGTCATTGGTGCCGCCTAGGTACGAATTTACATGAGATACTAGATTGGCAACTAGGTCCCACCCTTTTGACAGTGTAACCGATAAAATATAACCGCAATTTCTACTCCAACAGCTTCTTTTCTCACACTTCCCCGACGGCTACAATCTCCAGGAGTTTAAATGTAAGGTCAATAAACACCTCCTAACACACTAATTCTCAAACACTCTCACCATCTAACCAACCCTCATTCTCGGTACCCTTATCTGCCTATCACCCTCCTTCTGACATTTCCTATATCTAACCATCCTTTCCCATCACTCCCCCGACCCTATGTAACCCCCTGCGCTACAGTGACAGTGGAATGCCTTGCTCGGGGTGAAACGATTAAAAAAAAAAAAACAGAATAAGTATGAGAATCTATTTGGTCCATGCTTTTCAAACTTTTATTTCTCCCACGTAGAAAACACAGTTAAAAAAAAGCTAAACCCATTATATACATCCGCTTTGTAGATATTCTAAACTTATTTATAAATGGAACTTTGTCTGTGTGTGTGTGTGCCGGTGTGTGTGTCTGTGTGTGTGTCCGTTACCTATAGAATCCGAAACGGCTGAACCGATTTTCTTAAAAATTTATTTACACTGTTGTACTATAAGCGTCTGCGAGTGTTCTTAGCTTGGTTTTGTGTCGAGGTACACCCGATAAATATCGAAAATCGATAATCGAAAAAATCGGGTTATAGAAGGAGTGGTCCGATTTTAATCAAATTTTATACACTCATAGACAAAGACAAGTGCAGAAAATCGATAATATATATATGTATATATATATATATAAGGCAAGGTGTTTGTGTGTGTGCGTGTGTGTCTGTTTATCTGCCTGTATGTCTGTATTTTTTCAGCCCTTTTATTTTAGTTTTTGCTTTGGGTTTAGCTCTAAGTAGGTATAATTTTAGTTCTTAGTCTCAGCCATGATACCATTTACTCAGAGGACTTATTTAGCCTTCAAAATTCAGTTTTCGACGAAAAAAACTTATTTGATATCGATAACAGGAAATCAAAATTTGACTTACATCCATTCATTTTTCTTTCATTCTACGGTTTCGCTTTAATTGGAAACAACTATTGCTTTTTAGTCTTTCGTGCCAACGTTCAAAGAGTCTGAGCTCCAGGACCATGGATTAGTTTTTAAGCATTTCATTACACCCGAGCAACGCCGGGCTATACTTCTAGTGAATAATAAAAAGAGATAATTATGGCGATAGTAACAATAAAGATTTTAAATACACAAACAATAAATCGGAACCCTATTTCCTTCTTTCTCTCAAAAGCTCTCTCCTTTTCTCTTTCTCTCTCCTCTTTTCTCTCTTTACTTCTATACTCTCCCAACAACTTTCTCCTCTTCTACTCATTTCTCTCTTCATATTTTCCCTTCTAAATCAACCATTTTCTTAAACCTTCCTCCTTTAGCCGTCTCTCTTTTGATTTCATCCTCTTCCCTCGTCTCTCTGTTTTCCCCGTCTTCGTCGTCTAATTTCCCCCTTCTTTTTACTCCCGCATCTCCCTTCGAGTCCCTGAAATGTAGGGAGCCAACTCAAATAAATTAAACAAACTAGAATGGTTGTGTATTTATTTTATTTCGCTGTTATTCCTTCAACGTTGTAAGGGCGTTTATTTTGATAAGATGTGTCCCAAGAAACGAGGCGTGCGATGCGGACGCGTAGCAGTCACAAAAGACATATGCCCGGCACTCCGTTGGGGATGGCCATTCCTCAAGTCTAGCTTTCTTTTCTTTGTCGTCATTCTTCTCCTCACCCTTCGTCCTCCTTGAGGCCCTGATGTAATACAATTTGACAGGCCTGGGGCGTATGGAATATGTATCCCTACAGACAAAAGAAAGAAGAGGAGGATGAGAGGTAGGAGAGGTTGTATGTCGACGAGAGTAGGGGAAAATGATTTTCTCCCGTTCTTGGGGGTCCCTTTAGTGGAACCGGAGAAGATAAAAAGGAAAATCGTAAAGAAAGAAGTAAGAGAGAGAGAGAGAGAGAGAGAGAGAGAGAGAGAGAGAGAGAGAGAGAGAGAGATGAAACAGAAAAAAAAAGAGTTCTGATGAAACAGGAAAACTATAGACAGAAAATAAGGACAGGTATTTAACTACATCTGTCTTCCGCCCACGCATAATCATAAGTACTTATAGACACATGTGCTATATACATTGATATACACATACATGCATATACACGCGTTCAAACAGATACTAAGATACGCACACACTCAAGCCTATAGATGCACTCAAGTTTTTACCCTTGAAGAAACAATCTTGCACGTTCGCATTTAAAATAACAGCCACGTTTACAGACAAGACGTAGATATAAATACAGTCACACCGATAAATATCCATTGCTACTTTAACCCTCCCACACTTACACACAAAAATATACAGGGGTGCACTGGCAGACATTTCCTGCTGTGTGCGGAGACACTTCAAGATAAGTTAGAGCCGGATTGACATCAATTGAAAATGATTATCTACAAGTCTTCTGTGTCACAAAAATGAATTCGGTAGCATTAAAGCTAATATACACCTCTGCTCATATATAAATATATACTAGTCATCCACATGTACGAGCCTGTTTCGCTGTATCACAGCTCATCAGTGTGGCTAGACGCATCCACTTGCTTCTGGCCAAAATCGAAACTCGACCGATTTGGTATCAGTCAGAGTCGCTACACCCTAAACCATAGGCTAATGTAATCTGGGAATGGAAATTTTAACGTGTTGTATATAAGCAGTATATACACACGCCAGTCACAAAAGAAATCAATTCATTCCTTAATGCATATATCGCAGAAATGGAAAATATTTTTAAAATTTTCTTTTCTAGAGAGCTCAATCGTAATGAGAGCATAATATATATAAGCACTCTGGAAGAATGGTAGACTTCGAAAAACAGTAGCTACTCTGGCGTGTACGCATCGCACATTCAGTAATGAATTAGAGCATCCTTGCTATTGGGCGTGTATAATGATAATATACATGCTAAAAAGTCTGCCTTCTTCTACCGAGCGCCCATATCGCAGAGGTAGAATCGCTGATTGACGCTAATTCGGTCGGGTTTCAATCCTGGGTTAAAATCGACCGGAGTCTAACCGTTCTGATGAGCTGAGATACAGCGAAACAGATCTGTCTGCGGATGACTATATATATATATCAACAGATTTTCTGCTCAAATACAAGTATCTATCAAAAAGTAATAATGATAAACAAATAAAAATCAAAAGAATATATATATATATAGTGTAAAATTGTGATGATGTGCCAAAATTAGTTTTTCAGTAGGTTGCTGGTTAAAAGTTATTTTAGACAAGCGGGTTTTTGTATTTAAATGATCTATATTGAGATAATGAAGATAATTTTTAGCTGTGTTATGCCAACTTCGAAGTTTATTGAAGCCTTATTGTGATGTCTTCAGAAACTCGGCCGATTTGGTATCAGTTGGAGTCGCTACCCACTAAGCAATAGGCGCATGGAATCAGAGAAGGGAAATTTTAAAGTGTTGTATATAAGCAGTGTATACACACGCCAGTCACCGAAAGAACTCAATTCATTTATGTGTGTGTGTGTGTGTGTGTGTGTGTGTGTGTGTGTTGTCCTTAGAGTGTATCTGTAGGGGAACAAAAGGATTAAAAAGAGACAAAGAGAAAAACTATGCTTAACCGACGCGTTTCGTCTTCTGATCCGCCTCTGCATTGATTACTGCTGCCATATCCGGTCGGGTGCTCTTGCTATCAATCTAGGGGTCCTTGAGAAAATCCAACGGAGAATCTGTAATGTTATCGATCCCGACTTAGCATACGTCCGTGCATTGAAAACTGCTGCCATATCCGGTCGGGTGCTCTTGCTATCAATCTAGGGGTCCTTGAGAAAATCCAACGGAGAATCTGTAATGTTATCGATCCCGACTTAGCATACGTCCGTGCATTGAAAACTGCTGCCATATCCGGTCGGGTGCTCCTGCTATCCATCTAGGGGTCCTTGACAAAATTCAACGGAGAATTTGTAATCTGATCAATCCCGACTTGGCAGCTCAGGTACAGTCAATTTCTCACCGGGGCAATGTGACTTTCCTGAGTCTCTTCTACAGATACTTTCAAGGTTTCCGCTCCGATGAACTTAGCTCGCCGGTGCCCCTATATATAAATTTACCGGAGCTACAAAATTAGCAACTAGGTCCCATATTTTTACTGTGAAACCAATAAGATGTAAACGCAAATTCTACTCCAGCTGCTTCTATTCTCGCGCTTCCCGCCTGTGGAATTCCCTTCCGTTTACTTGCTTCCATGGCAGCTACAATCTCCAGGAGTTTAAATGCAAAGTAAATAGTCATCTCCTATCTCACTGACTTGCAAACTCTCTCTCTCTCATGCTCATTTCTCCGTATATTCAAATCAGTCACACTCATCAGTATTCTCATCCTTCTCTTATCCACTTCCTGACACCCCCTATAACCTCTCACTCTTTCTCATATCTTTCCTCCTATGTAACCCCCTGCGCACCAGTGTCAGTAAACTTCCTTGCTTTGGGTGATATGATTTTAAAAAAAGTCCTTCAGAGAACCGAACGCGTCGGCTAAGTATCTTGTATGATAATAGCGTATACACCAACCGGGCATGTTTTTTTTTTTTAATCATTTCACCCCGAGCAAGGCGGAAACGCCACTGATGTGCAGGGGGCTACATAAATGTAAAAAGATTAATTAGAAAAG
Source organism: Ascarosepion bandense (assembly GCA_037127315.1). NCBI lineage: Eukaryota > Metazoa > Mollusca > Cephalopoda > Sepiida > Sepiidae > Ascarosepion > Ascarosepion bandense. The sequence continues at coordinate 16,532 of JBBBDQ010031493.1, forward strand.
AGTGAAGAGTACAAGCTAGTTAGAAAGGAACAATAGAAAGCTGAGAAAGCAGGTGCGATGACAGATACATAGGTGGAGAGAAAGGGAAGGTTATACAGGGGAGGGGAGAGAGCTAGAGGCCAGTGGTTAGTAGATGAGTATTGACTTTGCATTTAAATGTCTGGAGGTTGTAGCCGTCAGGAAAGCAAGAATACGGGAGCGAGTTCTACAGGCGGGAAGTGCGAGAGAAGAAGCTGCAGGAGTAGAATTGTCGTCTGCATTTGGATAACCTGACTGTGAATGGGTGGGACCCAGTTGCCAGTCTGGTTGCACGAGTAAACACCTGTTGAGGAGGCATCAGTGACTTAAGTTCGTCTGAGCAGAAGCCATGAAAGTATTTATAGAACAGACAAAGAGAGGCCTCATTTCGACTATGGAGAAGTTGCTGCAGTCGAGCCGCCAGATCAGTACCTATCACATTACAGACTCTCCTTTGGAGCCTGTCAAGAACACTGAGGAGAACGGCAGGGGCACCTGACCATAAATGGCAGCAGTACTCCATGCACGGACGGATGGTTGACTTGTATATATGTAGGATGGATTCAGGTGGAAAAAAACATACTGGATCGACATAGTGACCCAACCTTCTTAGCAGTAGATTTTGATATGGATTCAATATAGTGGTTCCATTTGAGGTCTGAGGACAGGGCAAATAAAAAGAGAATTTCATTTGTTCTCTTTGTTTATTTGGAGGGTTGTGAGTCATTTTTTTCCTTTTTATACTCCATTGGAGCATTTATTATACTTTTATTTGTAAATTGTTTTACTCATAAATTGTTTTAATCGTGTTCCAAATATTACGATCCTCATTGACTATTTTTGTGTAGCAAAGTCATGTGTCGTCAAAATTTGCCAAAGTAACCTTCTGATGAAGTGCTGGCAAAAAAAAAAGATTATTTAATGTTGAGAAAAATTACCCTCTTGTCTTTTCGAATCGGTATTTATGCTCTGGGGCATCAAGTCTTTGTTTATATATATATATATAATTGTTTTTGTTTTAAGTTAATATCGTTTACACTGCGACACGGAAATTTATATGTTTTCCTCGTCATCAAGCAAAGTTAGATCATTGTTGTGAAAATTATTTTCATTTGAATATAAGAAACAATTCGTTTGTTATTTATGGATGTGGGAAGACAAAAAAATTATGTATTTTTAATTTAACTAATCAGAACAGAGATTCACTTCAAATTTGAAAAAAGTTTGTATTTTGGAGGGAATATATATATATATATATATATATATATATATATGTGTGTGTGTGTGTGTGTGTGTGTGTGTGTCTCTATATAATATAAATATATATATATATGTATATATATTTGTGGGGAATACATGTATATATATATATATATATATATATATATATATATATTAAAAAAGGATTAATTCAAAGATGTTGAATGGCCATTTCGATATGAAGATCCCCACGGGGGACGATACATCACCTCAGCAACAGAAAAAAACTTTCAGAAATCCTGTTTTTTCTGTTGCTGAGGTGATGTGTCGTCCCCCGTGGGGATCTTCATATCGAAATGGCCATTCAACATCTTTGAATTAATCCTTTTTTAATATATATTTGCTCTGTAATATTTTATTACATGGAGCTCTCTTCCTGTATCATTTTTTAATATTAAAATAAATTTTTAATATTAATTAGGATCGGGTTTTTTGGAATTTACCTTCCTGCTTTTTTCCCTTGGATTGAAGTATCTGAATTAAAATATATATATATATATATATATATATATATATATATATATATATATATATAAGAAATTGGAGGAAATAATAATGAATTATTAAGATAACTTTTGTCTAGTAATTAATACATAGTTGGGGAGAAAAGGCAGATTTATGCCTTTCCCAATTGGATTTACGTGTTAGTGAATATAACGAACCCGACTAAAATTGGATCTCAGTTCTCCGATTTACGATTATTCATTTCACCACTCGCATATCCAAGATCTTTGCATTTGGTATTCCTTAGCGGCGAACCATCTAGGTACTGACTTGCCTTGCCGTTGCTTAACTTATGCAAGAACTTGTGTTTCAATGTGATATGTTCTAAATTCATGTATATAGAAAGATATATAAATTTCACAATATAAGGACAGTGTTAGAATAGTATATATATATATATTAATATTAATGCTCGCATTTGGGATTTATTACAATGCTTGTACTTTTATTCATGAACATTTGTTTATGTGTCATTTTCCGATATTCAAATACGATCTAAAATTCTTCGGAATCATTTTACTTCATGATGAAGAAAAAGAATTTCCATTCCTTTTAACACTACCTTATCAGATATTGTCATTTCAATGTCGCAACAAAATGTAAACTTTGTGATCTAAACTTATTTATAAATGGAACTTTGTCTGTGTGTGCATGTGTGTGTGTCCGTTACCTATAGACTCCGAAACGGCTGAACCGATTTTCATGAAAATTTACACAGTTGTACTATAAGCGTCTGCGAGTGTTCTTAGCTAGGTTTTGTGTCGAGGTACCCCTGATAAATATCGAAAATCGATAATCGAAAAAAATCGGGTTCTAGAAGTAGTGGTACAATTTTAATCAAATGTTATACACTCATAGAAAAAGACATAAGAAACGATATTCAGAAGTTTCAAGGTTGCAATTCTTACAAAAGTGCAGAAAATCGATTATATATATATATAAAAGGCAATATGTTTGTGTGTGCGTCTCTTTATCTGCCTGTATGTCTGTATTTTTTCAGCTCTTTTATTTTAGTTTTTGCTTCGGGTTTGGCTCTAAGTAGGTATTATTCTATTTCTTAGTCCCAGCCTTGATACCATTTACTCAGAGGACTTATTTAGCCTTCAAAATTCATTTTGCGACGGAAAACTTACTTGACATCGATACCGGAAATCAAAATTTGACTTAAATCCATTCATTTTTCTTTCAGTGTACGGTTTCGCTTTAATTGAAAACAACTATTGCTTTTTAGTCTTTCGTGCTAATGTCCAAAGAATCTGAGCTCCAGGACCATGGATTAGTTTTAAAGATTTCTTTATATCCGAGCAACGCCGGGTTATACTGCTAGTAGATGATAATTTGTACATGTTCTAAACCATGATTTATAATAAATATTCATAGCTCTATTTTATATCGAGCACTTTTTTAAATTAATTAAATTCCTTCATGTGGCTGGCAAGCCAAATTCTTCATTGATACAATGTGCTGTCAGTTTTTAATATATTTTGAACCACAGTTCTAACGCTGAAAGATATTTTGTTTATCTTTTTGTCTTTCTTTTTTTCGTTGATAGACATAAAATTCGGACATTGGCCCCAAACCTACGCTCTTATACGTCAGCAAGAAACAATAACAAAAACATGAACAATCTTTTTCTGCCGTTTTGAATCAACCAAAAGTTTAAAAACCTTCACAAGTGTAAAATATTCCTCCTAATTTAATTTAATCAAGTTCTCAGACCACAAAATCACTGATGCTCAGAATTTTCTTAATTTACATAGAAATATTTTACTAGTCAATCCTGCAACTACAAGTCGAAAAGTAAGTTCACTAAATAACTGGAGAGTTACTAAATGTTAAAAATAAAACTGCTAAGAATTTCTGTTCTAAAAAAAACATGATAATTAAAAGGAGCAACTGGAGAAATACCCTCATCATTCCCCGAAACAGAAAAAAAAACCCTTAAAATAATACGTGAGTACTCCTACACCAACACAGCAACTCAAACCAGCCAGTTAAGTGCCATACGTGATACACGCTTAGGCGATCATGTCTCGAAAGAGACATGACTGACTGGGCAGAAGATTATCCTGCAGTAGGTTGCCATTACTTTCTGCGGTAGACTGGTTGCCGACCAAGGCTATACAACCCAATCTATCCTGCCATTTAGCCCATAGCTGGAGTGAGAAGAGATGAATTATAATATATCATTATATTGATAAGTAGTTATTAGTGGGGGAATCAGTTTATTACTTTATAACAATAGAAAACCGATCCCCCACTTTATGCCCAGTAGAAATTTTAATTGTTTTCAACTATTATATCCATTGCGTCAGTTAAGTACCATATGTGATACACGCTAAGGCGATCATGTCTCGAAAGAGACATGACTGACTGGGCAGAAGATTATCCCGCAGTAGGTTGCCATTGCTTTCTGCGGTAGACTGGTTGCCGACCAAGGCTATAGAACCCAATCTGTCCTGTTATTTAACCCATAACTGGAAGGAAGAGACGGATTAATACCTTTCCCAAGGGTATTTGCGCGTAAGTGAATGCAATGAATTCGGCTGGAATTCGAACTCAGCTCCCTGATTTTTCGTTCCGAGCTGATATCCACTGCACCACAACGCACATGCAGCAAAAAATAGCAAAAATCCTCAACGACCAGAAATTTCTTGAAATTAAAGGAAAACCGCAGACCAATTAAAGAAACACAATAACAAAATAATTACAATCAACAATGCCGAAATAGACTATGAAAACTGCCGAAAGCGGATGCATTTACGGTAAACTCCAAATTGATAAAGTTGGTATCTCTTTCAAACCCACCAAATCTCCATTCATATACAAACTGTCAAAAACATCGAATCTTTCTCTTTTCCAATCTTTTTACTCTTTTCTTTTTCTTTTCTTTTTTCAATTGGAGTAGATAGACTGAACTATCGCCCGGTTCACACTCCACCCACGTCTATTGAACAGGTGAAGAGGCTCATTCCTTGTTCCCTGTTTAGAATGTGGTTTCCGGCTTTCTCTTTTCCAATCTTTTTACTTTTTTCTTTTTTTTCTTTTTTCAATTGGAATAGATAGACTAAACCATCGCCCGGTTCACACTCCACCCACGTCTATTGAACAGGTGAAGAGGCTCATTCCTTGTTCCCTGTTTAGAATGTGGTTTCCGGCTTTCTCTTTTCCAATCTTTTTACTTTTTTCTTTTTTTCTTTTTTCAATTGGAGTAGATAGACTAAACTATCGCCCGGTTCACACTCCACCCATGTCTATTGAACAGGTGAAGAGGCTCATCCCCTTGTTCCCTGTTTAGGATGTGGTTTCCGGCTTTCTCTTTTCCAATCTTTTTACTTTTTTTTCTTTTTTTTCTTTTTTCAATTGGAGTAGATAGACTAAACTATCGCCCGGTTCAAAATCCACCCATGTCTATTGAACAGGTGAAGAGGGTCATCCCTTGTTCCCTGGTTAGGATGTGGTTTCTGGCTTTCTCTTTCCCAATCTTTTCTCTCTTACGCATCAGTAACGGGGTGATATGATTAAAAAGAAAAAAAACTCGCATCATACGACATAACAAATACACAATAGCGTTCAGTTTCTAAATATCTTACATTCTATGAATCCCAGATTAATATTTCTATTAATCTCCCACTACATAAACGTCATCCTTGCATCTGTATGCAAACACCCAATAACTCTTCTTAATTTACTGCTTGGTACTACTAGTGGAAATACCTACAGCCAGACTAACGGCGTGTCGATGAGGTCATCTCTGAAGTCCATTCTGAAACTACTCAATGTATGGCTAAAATGCAGTGTTAATAAAAAAATCTCACAAAAATCTACGTCAGAACATCGACGATATTTATACTCGCTAAGACCAAATAAAACTTTTTTTTTTACTTTTTTCAGCGCAGTCCTATCGAAAAAACCCTTAATTTCACGATTGAGAAAAAAAATTTTGAAAAATTTCAATATTTAAACATTTTCTTAGAGGGACCAGTTTCTCATACAACGTTATAGTAAATCGAGCCTCAATTTTGAAACCAGTCGCCGGTACGACATTACCACCACCTGTAAATTTGTTCATTTTTTGGACTTTTTTAAGTGCAATATTATCTTTTACTCCTTAAACTTTACGAATGACAAAAAAATTTGCAAAACTTTCAATATTTAAACAATTTTAGCGGGGAGCTAGTTTCTCATACAACATTATAGTGGTTTGAAAATGGAGGATCGATTTACTTTAACGTTGTATAAGAAACTGCCCCCCCCACCCACAAATTTGTTTTAATATTGTAATTTTCAAAATTTTTTTGATAATCGGAAAGTTTAAGTAACAATCAATAGGACTGAGCTGAAAGAAGTAAAAAACAAACAAACGAAAAACAACGAAATTAACATAAACAAAGCGACCCCGACGCGAGTGGCGTGAAAATGGAGGATCGATTTACTTTAAAGTTGTATGAGCAACTGACACCCGCCCCAAAAATATTTGTTTAAATATTGTAATTTCCAAAACAGTTTTTTGATAATCGGAAAATTTAATTAACAAGCGATAGGACTGCGCTGAAAAAAGTAAAAAAACGAAAAAAAAAAAGAAAAACAACGAAATTAAACGTGGTGGTAGTCTGCTTCAGTTCCTCTAGTACACGTAAAAGACTTATAAAACTCTAAAAAAAAGACTGCTCCAGCAACATACAATGTCATAAAAACAATAACTCAGTAAACATATAAAAACCAAAAATATACAGATTATAAAAAATGCAGTCTTCAAGAGTATTTCATACTGCTACACATTTTCAATCGGACCCCATAAATACAGCTATTATTAATTCAATGTAATTCCAAAACAATTTGGGAGTTTTTTTTTCGCTTTTGTTGTCCTCAAGAGAGAATCAGATTTATATAATTTTCTGAAATGTCTGTCATTTTCATATTTTCTTCGTCTCTTGTATGAGCTTTATTCGCATAGATAAGTGAAATGAAAACAATAAAATCTTCAACACGAAATAATGAAATAAATCTAAATACTTATGAAATCAAACCAATCGACGCGTTTTGTTTTTCACTGTTTCCTTCACTGACACTGTTAATAATAATAATAATAATAATAATAATAATATCGTTGACAACACCTTGTCCCTAAGTGACGCTTTCTATCAAATTATCAAGGAGATTCGTCTATCAAAATCGACATTCATATTTCAATCGGTTGAAATAACCAAAATGGCGTCATAACTCATTTCCTCCTTGAATAAAAATTCACGTTATTAACATTGGCAGGCAACTGAAGTTGTTTTCTATTTCTTTGTTTTTCTGCGAGGAAAATGAAAAGCAGGCCCCATTCCAGAATTTTGCAAAATTTTTAAACTTTGGACACACAAACACACACACACATACACACACACACACACACACACACACACACATATATATATATATATATATATATATATATATAAGGCGTCCATAAAGTTCGTGTGCACTTTAAAAATTTTATAACTTTATTTATATTTTCGATAGGAATAATTTGTAAAAAGGATTAGAAAGAAGTAAATATATTCATGCGAATTTCAGTCGTTCATGGAACGTGAGGACTTGGAATTGACGCTCATTTTTCGAAGACAAAACAAAATAAATTACTACGTAAGAGTCAAAGCATCAGGAGAAGTAACAACATAAGAGACAAAAATACTCTTTAAAATGGCTATAAAAGTGGGTGACAGCGCTTAGGACGATAAAAATAAAATGTTAAGATGCTGGAAAAACTTAATATAGAGTTAACTAAATTTCCTCGTTGGTCGTATTTAATGAAAGTTGTTTGAAAGAAAGGTTGTTAACCAAGTAGACATTAGTATATATATATATATATATATATATATATATATATATATATATATTAAAAAAGGATTAATTCAAAGATGTTGAATGGCCATTTCGATATGAAGATTTACCTTCCTGCTTTTTTCCCTTGGATTGAAGTATCTGAATTAAAATATATATATATATTCATATCTGGTCGGGTGCCCCTGCTGTTCTCCTCGGGCTTCTCGATAAGGTTCAGAGGAGGGTCTGTAATGTGATAGATACTGACTTGGCAAACCGCCTGCAGTCTCTCTCCCACCGGCACGACGTGGCTTCCCTGTGTCTCTTCTATAAATACTTTCACGGCTTCTGCTCCGATGAACTTAGATCACTGGTACCCCTAAATACGAATTTGAACGAGATACTAGATTAGCAACTAGATCCCACCCTTTTACAGTGAAACCGATAAAATGCAACCGTAACTTCTACTCCAACAGTTTCTTTCCTCGCACTTTCCGACTATGGAATTCTCTTCCACACGATTGCTTCCCCGACGGGTACAATCTCCAGGAGTTTAAATGTAAGGTCAATAGACACCTCCTAACACACTAACCTGCTCTCATTCTATCAAACACTTTTCCCATCTGCCCAACCCTCATCCTCGCTATCCTTACTCATCTGTCACCTTCCTCCTGACATTCCCTATGTCTAACCACTCCTTCTCTTTACCTTCCCCTATGTAGCCCCATGCGCAATAGTGGCAGTGGAATGCCTTGCTTGGGGTGAGATGATTAAAAAAAGAAAAAAAAATATATATAGGGTGTCTATAAAGTTCATGTGCACTTTTAAAAATTTATAACTTTTTTTGTATTTGCGATAGAAATAATTTGTAAAAAGGATTAGAAAGCAGTACATCTATTTTCCTAAAGGTTTTATTGAATTTTTGTTTAAGTTTCCACATGTCCTCCGTCATTAGCAATACAAAGGGTAATACAATTTTGTAGTTCACGGAAAACATTTGCCAACTGATTTGCAGTAATACCTGAAATCACATTAGTTATTTTAGCTTTCAAAGCTTCTAATGAACTAGGTTTGGTTGCATACACAATTGTTTTCACATGTCCCCATAAAAAAGTCTAATCGAGTCCAATCTGACGAACATGGAGGCCAATAAAATAGTCCACCACTTCCTGATTTAGAAACTGTCTAACACGCAGAGCAAAGTGACAAGGAGTTCCATCTGGTTGAAACACAGTATTATTTTTCAAGTTTAATTGTTCAAGTTCATGTTTTATAGATTATTTCTATCATAAATACAAATAAAGTTATCATTTTTTTAAGTGCACACTGACTTTATGGACACCCTGTATATTAAGAGTTTACTGCAAAATTGAAGACATCTAAAATTTGTTATGACCGTAGAACTGTGTTCCATACATAGGCAAGCATCAAATTTGTACATAAGCCATAAACCACGACTCTATCCTGTAGGTTACACTTACACCTCATGGATGAAGCAAAAATCTATGCTATAATTAATCAAAAACAAACATAAGGTATAACAGTCACACCGAGCTTTAAAATGGATTCATATATGAGGAAAGACACACGTCGAATTTAAAATGACCAAGAGTATAGGGGAAATCACTTGATAACAGTCATTCGTATAATATTTATATTTTCACCAATCACTTTTTTGTACGTAGAAAAAAAAGTTATCAAAAAGAAATTAAAAAAGAATAACCCTTTAGTATGTGTCTATATTTCTGAGATGAAGTAGTATTTACAGTATTTACATTATTCGGACTATTGTCCTCATCTTTCCTTGCCATTTGTATGATGTTGAATAATAGATCATTCTATTTGTCTATATTTCTGAGATGAGGTAGTATTTATTCGTCCTTATCTTCCTTGAATATTCTATTTGTCTATATTTCTGAGATGAGGTAGTATTTACATTATTCGGACTATTGTCCTCATCTTCCTTGCCATTTGTATGATGTTGAATAATAGATCATTCTATTTGTCTATATTTCTGAGATGAGGTAGTATTTACATTATTCGGACTATTGTCCTCATCTTCTTGCCATTTGTATGATGTTGAATAATAGATCATTCTATTTGTCTATATTTGAGATGAGGTAGTATTTACATTATCTTGACTATTGTCCTCATCTTCCTTGCCATTTGTATGATGTTGAATAATAGATCATTCTATTTGTCTATATTTCTGAGATGAGGTAGTATTTACATTGTCTGACTATTGTCCTCATCTTCCTTGCCATTTGTATGATGTTGAATAATAGATCATTCTATTTGTCTATATTTCTGAGATGAGGTAGTATTTACATTATTCGGACTATTGTCCTCATCTTCCTTGCCATTTGTATGATGTTGAATAATAGATCATCTCATTTGTCTATATTTCTGAGATGAGGTAGGTATTTGCTATTATTCGGACTATTGTCCTCATCTTCCTTGCCATTTGTATGATGTTGAATAATAGATCATTCTATTTGTCTATATTTCTGAGATGAGGTAGTATTTACATTATTCGGACTATTGTCCTCATCTTCCTTGCCATTTGTATGATGTTGAATAATAGATCATTCTATTTGTCTATATTTGAGATGGTAGTATTTACATTATTCGGACTATTGTCCTCATCTTCCTTTGCCATTTGTATGATGTTGAATAATAGATCATTCCTATTTGTCTATATTTCTGAGATGAGGTGTAGTATTTACATTATTCGGACTATTGTCCTCATCTTCCTTGCCATTTGTATGATGTTGAATAATAGATCATTCTATTTGTCTATATTTCTTAGATGAGGTAGTATTTACAGTATTTACATTATTCTGACTATTGTCCTCATCTTTGTTGCCATTTGTACGACGTTTAATAATAGATCATTCTATTTGTCTATATTTCTGAGATGAGGTAGTATTTTTACAGTATTTACATTATTCTGACTATTGTCCTCATCTTTGTTGCCATTTGTAAAATATTTAAAAACAGATCATTCTATTTGTCTATATTTCTGAGATGAGGTAGTATTTACAAGGTGGCTTGCTACTATTCTGACTATTGTCCTCATCTTTGTTGCCATTTGTACGACATTTAAAAACAGATCATTCTATTTGTCTATATTTCTGAGATGAGGTAGTATTTACAGCATTTACATTATTCTGACTATTGTCCTCATCTTTGTTGCCATTTGTACGACGTTTAATAACAGATCATTCTATTTGTCTATATTTCTGAGATGAGGTAGTATTTACAGTATTTACATTATTCTGACTATTGTCCTCATCTTTGTTGCCATTTGTACGACATTTAAAAACAGATCATTCTATTTGTCTATATTTCTGAGATGAGGTAGTATTTACAGCATTTACATTATTCTGACTATTGTCCTCATCTTTGTTGCCATTTGTACGACATTTAAAAACAGATCATTCTATTTGTCTATATTTCTTGAGATGAGGTAGTATTTACAGCATTTACATTATTCTGACTATTGTCCTCATCTTTGTTGCCATTTGTACGACATTTAAAAACAGATCATTCTATTTGTCTATATTTCTGAGATGAGGTAGTATTTACAGCATTTACATTATTCTGACTATTGTCCTCATCTTTGTTGCCATTTGTACGACATTTAAAAACAGATCATTCTATTTACTATATTTCTGAGATGAGGTAGTATTTACAGTATTTACATTATTCTGACTATTGTCCTCATCTTTGTTGCCATTTGTACGACGTTTAATAATAGATCATTCTATTTGTCTATATTTCTGAGATGAGGTAGTATTTACAGCATTTACATTATTCTGACTATTGTCCTCATCTTTGTTGCCATTTGTACGATTATTTACTAACAGATCATTCTATTTGTCTATATTTCTGAGATGAGGTATTTACAGTATTTACATTATTCTGACTATTGTCCTCATCTTTGTTGCCATTTGTACGACATTTAAAAACAGATCATTCTATTTGTCTATATTTCTGAGATGAGGTAGTATTTACAGCATTTACATTATTCTGACTATTGTCCTCATCTTTGTTGCCATTTGTACGACATTTAAAAACAGATCATTCTATTTGTCTATATTTCTGAGATGAGGTAGTATTTACAGTATTTACATTATTCTGACTATTGTCCTCATCTTTGTTGCCATTTGCGTGACGTTTAATAATAGATCATTCTATTTGTCTATATTTCTGAGATGAGGTAGTATTTACAGCATTTACATTATTCTGACTATTGTCCTCATCTTTGTTGCCATTTGTACGACGTTTAATAACAGATCATTCTATTTGTCTATATTTCTGAGATGAGGTAGTATTTACAGTATTTACATTATTCTTGACTATTGTCCTCATCTTTGTTGCCATTTGTACGACATTTAAAAACAGATCATTCTATTGTCTATATTTCTGAGATGAGGTAGTGATTACAGCATTTACATTATTCTGACTATTGTCCTCATCTTTGTTGCCATTTGTACGACATTTAAAAACAGATCATTCTATTTGTCTATATTTCTGAGATGAGGTAGTATTTACAGTATTTACATTATTCTGACTATTGTCCTCATCTTTGTTGCCATTTGTACGACGTTTAATAATAGATCATTCTATTTGTCTATATTTCTGAGATGAGGTAGTATTTACAGCATTTACATTATTCTGACTATTGTCCTCATCTTTGTTGCCATTTGTACGACGTTTAATAACAGATCATTCTATTTGTCTATATTTTGGAGATGAGGTAGTATTTACAGTATTTACATTATTCTGACTATTGTCCTCATCTTTGTTGCCATTTGTACGACATTTAAAAACAGATCATTCTATTTGTCTATATTTCTGAGATGAGGTAGTATTTACAGCATTTACATTATTCTGACTATTGTCCTCATCTTTGTTGCCATTTGTACGACATTTAAACAGATCATTCTATTTGTCTATATTTCTGAGATGAGGTAGTATTTACAGCATTTACATTATTCTGACTAGTTGTCCTCATCTTTGTTGCCATTTGTACGACGTTTCTGTACCTGAAGAAGACGGGCAGGAAAATGAGATGAACACAATATGGAAACCAGTAGTACGGAGTGCCAGAGAAAATCATTAAAAATTAATATCAAAAAATTATAATATGACCTCTGGTAAAAAAAAAAAAATCTAGAGAAAGCCATTAACATCAAAAATTGCAACATGAACTCTGGTAAAAAAAGGATTGCTGGACATTAGGTTTATACATCACAAAAATTCAGTTGTCCTTAAGAACACATGGCTCAGTTGATATAGACGTTAGTTAGTTCATATGACTTAACCCAAAAGAGTTGTGAGTTCAATACCAGTTCAGTAACAAGTAACTTGCAGGGTTAGAGGAAGATAACTCGTGATTTCTAATCGTGGCAGTACTACGCAAGGAATGAGAATGATATACCACAGTGATTGTAATAAAGGGTTCGGTTCGAAATTCCTAGCACCTGAAATATGGTTCTACAGAAGGATGTTGCGGATATCATGAACCGAGCATGCGAGCAATGATGATGTTTTGGAAAGGATGGATACTAAAATAAAATTAATATTGAGCATCAGGAAGAGACAATTAATGTTTCTGTGACATACAGTGAGGAAGGAGGGCTTAAAGAACCTGATACTAAGAGGCCAGATAGAGGGGAAAAGAGACAGGAGAAAGCGGCGGATAATATTACCTGAAGGGCCTGATCAGATGGTTGACAGAACGGGGGTTGCGTGGTGTAACAGGCGAAAGCGTGCTAAGAGCCACCAGGGATAGGGATTCGCGGAAAGCCATAAACGCCTACGTCCTGAAAGGACAAGGCACATACAAGAAGAAGACTAGATTCAGAACAGTTTATTTTCTCGTATTTCTCGCTCGTGAAACTCTCTTTCGCTTTCTTTCTTTCCAATAAACTTCCATTTTCGATAATTTAAATGTAATGTCAATCGTTATCTACTATCTTCTTAATATCGGTCGCCTTAAAATTTTTATCTTTTTGTTATAGTCTCACACTCAGTAATCCGTGATTTCATTGCCTTGCTTAGAATGAAATGATTAAAAAATTTATATATTTATGGAAAAGCTTAGTCTTAGAGGCAGGGCCCACTGAATGCTAATTTGAAGATTTTATGCGATCTTCAAATCAAGAACATTTGTTTTGATGAACGCAGTTAACACATATTCAAACTACCAACACATACTCATATACACTCCCGTTCAAAAATTTAAGACCACTTAAAAATCTTTAAAAAGAAATTATTTTTTACAGATAGATTTTAAACTCCTCCCACTTAAGGTTACCAATACTACAATCTAAAAGGTTATGAAAACAAAAAGCTACATTCCAAACATTTTATTTAGAAATTTACATTTTTATAAAATGAGGCAATTTACACATGATCAAAATTATAAGACCAGAGACAAAAATTCTACGAAATTGTACAAAAAGTGTATGAAAATATTTAACAACCAAATTTAAAAATGAAGTCTACCTCCACTGCTTTTGATGACTTCAAAAATTCTGTCGGGCATGCTAGAAATAAGCGTTTCCATTAAGGTGCAGGGTATGTTGCACCAGCTTCTGAAGATGGCTTCACAAAGTTCATTTTTTATTGAATATTGTTTGCCATTTCGATAAACATCTCTTGTCATCCATTCCCAAACATTTTCAATTGGGTTCAAGTCCGGTGAGCATGCAGGATGTCCCAAGAGATGGACCCCATTTTCTTGTAGAAAGGTCAAGGTCCGTCTTGCAGCATGGATTGCAGCATTATCCTGTTGGAATAACCATCCATCCCCACACAAACGATGGCCCTCCATCATCAAAGATGCTTTTTGTAGCATGTTAACACAACTAGCCGCTCTCTGACGACCCTACATCACCTGGAGCCCCATCGTCCCTCTGTAAGAAAAGGCATCCCATACCATTAGGGACCCTCCACCACTAGGACGTGCAGAGGAAATTTTAGGAGGCATGTTTTTGTTATACCAATATTGTTGGAAGTCATCAGGACCATCAAGATTGAATTTTTTCTCATCAGAAAACAGGACTTTCTCCCACTTCTCAACGTCCCATGTTTGGTATTCACGACCAAACTTTAAGCGGTCCAACTTGTGACGTGGAAGCAGCCGAGGAATTTGTTTACGCTTTTTATTTACCATGCCTTTTTCTCTTAAGTGTCATCTGATGGTCATGGGACTGCAATCAGCATCTGTAACTGCCTTAATTTGACTAGAAGTAAGTCCCCTGTCTTTCATAACAACCCGTCTTATTCTCCTACTCAATGCAGGAGAAATTTCTTGGGGCCTACCAGAGGATTTTGCTTTTCCATAATTCTCACTGTTCTTTAGAGAGTTGCAAATCACAGTTTCACTGCGATTTACCTTAGCTGCGATCGCCCGCTGTGACAAATCGTGCTTATGGAATTCTAGAATTCGAGAACGCCCAACTTTTGTAAGTTTGCTTGCTTTAGGCACGGTAACACCTTTACGCAGTGATTGCTAATCTCTAACTGAACTAAAAACATTGGAATTGCCATAGATCTAACAATTTATACCCTTGGTCTTATAATTATGATCATGTGTAAATTGCCTCATTTTATAAAAATGTAAATTTCTAAATAAAATGTTTGGAATATAGCTTTTTGTTTCCATAACCTTTTAGATTGTAGTATTGGTAACCTTAAGTGGGAGGAGTTTAAAATCTATCCATAAAAAAAAATTATTTTTAAAGATTTTTAAGTGGTCTTAAATTTTTGATCACGAGTGTATTGTCTACAAACACAGTAACTAGCAGCATAGCCCGGCGTTGCTCGGATATAAAGAAAGCTTTAAAACTAATCCATGGTCCTGGAGCTCCGACTCTTTGGACGTTGGCACGAAAGACTAAAAAGCAGTAGTTGTTTCCAGTTAAAGCGAAAACGTAGACTGAAAGAAAAACGAATGGATGTAAGTCAAATTTTGATTTCCTGGTATCGATATCAAATCAGGTTTTTCGTCGTGAACTGAATTTTGAAGGCTAAATAAGTCCTCTGAGTAAATGTTATCATGGCTGAGACTAAGAAATAGAATTATACCGACTTAGAGCCAAACCAAAAGCACAAACTAAAATAAAAGGGCTGAAAAAATACAGACATACAGGCAGATAAACAGACACACACAAACATCTTACCTTTTATATATATATATTATCGATTTTCTGCACTATTGTAATAACTGCAACCTTGAAACTTCTGAATATCATTTCTTATGTCTTTGTCTATGAGTGTATCAAATTTGATTAAAATCGGACCACTGCTTCTATAACGCGATTTTTTCGATTATTGATTTTCGATATTTATCGGGTGTACCTCGACACAAAACCTAGCTAAGAACACTCGCAGACGCTTATAGTACAACTGTGTAAATTTTCAAGAAAATTGGTTCAGTCGTTTTGGAGTCTATAGGTAACGGACACACACACACACACACACACACACACACACACACACACACCTAGACAAAGTTCCATTTATAAATATGTTTAGATTAATGAATATATTAGTCATCCACATACAAGCCTGTTTCGTTGTATCAGTGTGGCTCGATACATTCACTTGCTTCGAAACTCGACCGATTTGGTGTCAGTCGGAGTTACTAAGCCATAGGCGCATGGAATCAGAGAAGGGAAATTTTAACGTGTTGTATACATATATATTTACATATATAATAAATCAATATATATATATATATTTAGTATATCGAGGCAGCAAGTAATTTTCTAGACATATGCTATTAAATATAAGAGACAATGAATGTCTATTATGTTTAATCATGAGCCGTTCTAAACGTCGTATTTTTGCTTTAATTTCAGTTGAAAATAAAGACAAAAATTCTCCAACATTTGGATAATTATTTATTGGTTTTCTTCTAAGCTTTCGGCTCACATGAGCCATCTTCAGAGAGGTAGTTTAAACTGAAATATTATAAAATCCACCATCACCGACGATTTTATTTTGTGTTGACATAAAACTCCGCTTGGCAACGGCAATAGTTACCAAAAATAATAAACGCAGTTCTTAAGTTTGCGATGCGGTTTTATGACGTCACACCGCGGGATAGCGCGAAATGACAACAAAACCATGTAGTCAAATGCAATGTAATATGTCATTTCCTGTTTTAAAGTTGATTTTATTGAGTGTTGGTTGTTTTAATTTGATGTACATGGCCTCCAATATCTGCAGGTTCCTCTTACTGTGTGTATGAGTAAGGATCACCGTATTGTTGACCAAAATCTGTCTGATATTACCTACATGTTTATGTTTTTAAGTTTCTGCGTTTATTATTTTTGGTAACTATTGCCGTTGCCAAGCGGAGTTTTATGTCAACACAAAATAAAATCGTCGGTGATGGTGGATTTTATAATATTTCAGTTTAAACTACCTCTCTGAAGATGGCTCATGTGAGCCGAAAGCTTAGAAGAAAACCAATAAATAATTATCCAAATGTTGGAGAATTTTTGTCTTTATTTTCAAATGAAATTAAAGCAAAAATACGACGTTTAGAACGGCTCATGATTAAACATAATAGACATTCATTGTCTCTTATATTTAGCAATATATATAGTCATCCGCAGACAGATCTGTTTCACAGCTCATCAGTACGGTTAGAAATCCGGGGATGTGTCTAGCCACACTGATGAGCTATGATACAGGGAAACAGGCTTGTATGTGAATGTCTAATAGTCATCCGCAGACAGATCTGTTTCGCTGAATCACAGCTCATCAGTACAGTTAGACATCCGATTGCTTTTTAACCCAGGATTGAAACCCGGCCGAACTAGCGCCAGTCGGCGATTCTACCTCTGTGCTATGGTATATACATATTATTTTACTGGCAATAAAGCCACTAATATACAGTGGGTTAGAAAATACTGTTGTGAATATGATACTTTATTATTATTATTATTATTATTATTATTATTATTATTATTATTATTTTATCCATATTTTTTATTCATTATTTATATATATATTTTTTTTGTGAAGTTAACCGTTTGTGACTGTATATTACTTTTGTTTTTACGCTCCTGGCTCTTTTGTATTATTTGTATTTTTTTTTTTTAATCATATCACCGCGAGCAAGGCGGTAACGCCACTAATGTGCAGGGGGCTACATAGGAGTGAAAAGATTGGAAAAGAGCAAACCGGAAACCGCATCCAGTTTCATCAGTGTAAGAATAAAGAAAATTTAGGGTGATTCGGACTACTTCATTTTTGCTTCCTTGCCTTGTAAAATTTTGCAAAGTAATAATAACAAAAGAACCATTCTATTTTCATTTAGAATTATCCACTTGGCTAATAATAATAAAAATAGTATGAAATACATAGTTTCAATCTACAGGGTGCGATGGGTAAATTGTCGCTATTTGCCTTGTAACATTTTGCAAAGTAATAATAACAAAAGAACCATTCGATTTTCATTTAGAATTATCCACTTGGCTAATAATAATAAAAATAGTATGAAATACATAATTTCTTGAAAAATCTGGGGTTGCCTAATAATTATGGCCGGTAGTGTATACATATATATATATACATATATTGTACATTTTTTTAAGTTTTCTATTTTGAATGTAAATGATTTCTTTTGTGTTAAAGTCCCATTCCGAGAAGACGTGTCTGGATTATGATCAAATGTCAGACCCAAAGAACAAAAAATCAAACCCAGTGACTGGACAGGCCACAAATGGTGAAGAAAGCAACTATTTACAGGATCATAATTATTCGTTAGATTCGAAATAGAACATATTTAGTGTATTGATCCTTTTCTGCTACACCAGTGTCGTTACATTTAGAGTAATGGGAAGTTGTTGATACGAATGTGCAATAAAAGAATATTTTAATTATATTTTAAAATATTTTACTCTAATATTTATCTATACTTCTGGGATGAGATAGTATTTACACATTAAAAATAACGGCTAGGTTACGGCTACTATACGTCTGATTATTATAGATTGGTACGATTGTATTGAATAATTTCCAATAAATGTATCTGCTTTTGATGTATAAAAATATAATTACGCATAAATATTCTTAGGAAAGGTATTAATCAGCCTGTTCTCCCCAGTTATGGGTTAAATAATAGGACAGATTGGGTTCTATAACCTTAGCTGGCAACCAGTCAACCATAGAAAGCAATGGCAACCTACTGCCCAGTAAGTCATGTCTCTTTCGAGACATGATCCCCCAAAGCATGTATCACGTATGGCACTGACTGATTTTCTAAGCGCAGCTTAGATGTGACACAAGGCCGAAAGTATGAGATACCCTTGAGGATCGAACTCAATACTCAAGTTTTAGCAAGACAAGCTTGTTAACTATTACACCACCTAGGGGTCTCCGACGTGTAATTACTTGTGAACTATCAAGTAATCTGTCCTGTTATTTAACCCATAACTGAAGAGAAGAGACGGATTAATACCTTTCGCAAGGGTAGTTGTGTGTAAGTGAATGCAAGGAATTCAACTGGAATTCGAACTCGGCACCCTGCTCAAATTTTAGATAGAGTTAGCGTAAAGCTGAGTAGATTTTTTTTTATCTCACTGTGTATATATATTAATGCAGATATATGGGCCCGTTTTTTTTTTTATTATTATTGTTTATTGTTATTTTCGGATACTATGTTTCGGGCTACAGCAATGGTGAACAAATAACTTTGAGATTTGAGTTAAAGGGATATAACTACATGGCTTCCGGAAGTGACATCGCACATGGGATCAAAATAAAGGGTTCGGTTCAAAATATCTAGCACCTGAAGACAGCAAGAAAGCACAAGACAATAATGATGAGGACAACATTTCGAACAATGTAAACTATGTAAATACTCGCTCATTTCCGAAGTATAGACAAATATGCACCATTTGCATATATGAAGAGTACATGTGAAACGTGCTAAAATTATTCTAAGCATTTACGAAAATCGTAGCGACACCTTCAAATCAGAAATGAAAAGTCGAAAACCTTTATCGCACACACATAACACCATTAAGTGTTATAACAGAAGACGGAAAGAAGAGACAGAGATCCGAAGGAGAATTGGCATGGCGAAGGAAGCATTCCAGAAGCTGAGTAAAGTATTAAGAAACAGGACAATTTCGCTAGAAACAAAGAGGAGAGTACTGGATCGCTATGTGATGTCGTTTCTTCAATATGGCAGTGAATGCTGAAGTGTGGTTCTACAGAAGGATGCTGCGAATATCATACATCGATCATGTGAGCAATGATGAGGTCAGAGAAATAATGGAAACAAAAAGAAAATTAATACCGAGCATCAGGAAAAGACAGCTAAAGTTCTTGGGACATGCAATGAGGAAGGAGGGCTTGGAGAACCTAATACTAACAGGCCAGATAGAGGGGAAAAGAGACAGGAGAAAGCAACGGATAACATATTTGAAGGACCTAATCACGTGAATGATGAAACGAGGGTTGCATGGTGTAACTAGAGAAAGCGTACTAAAAGCCACCAGGGATAGGGAGACGTGGAAAACCATGATCGCATGGCACATACAGGAAAAATATATATGCCATCTGTTTATAAGAAAGTATAATGTGGATATAAAATGAGGGATCAAATCTATATTATAATCAATATATAAACGGATCCCTCATTTTGTGGCCATGCTAGTTTCTATACATTTATATTTTAGATTTATGGGCTTGAGCAGTTGGATGATGAAACTAGGGGTTGCATGGTGCAACAGGAGAAAGCGTGCTAAAACCACCAGGGATAGGGAGACGTGGAAAGCCATGATCGCCTACATCCTGAAGGGACAGAGCACACAGAAGAAGAAGAAGAAGAAGAAGAAGAAGAAGAAGAAGAAGAAGAAGAAGAATCCTGACATGATAACAATACAATGCGGGCACATATATCTACATTAATATACATCCACAGTGAGATAAAAAAATCTACTCAGCTTTAAGTTAACTCTATGTAAAAAGGCACACAGAAATCACGTACACACTTAAATACATACAAACATACATTCATACATACATATTTGCATAATGGTATAAAGGATAATGGCAGACACACAACCAAATCTTCTAAACGCTTCGGGACGCAGAGATGTCAAGCTGCTATGATCTTTGGTTTTGTTTACGTATTAGTGAAATTTATTTGTTTTTATCGTTTTGTTTAAGGGGGACTATCTTTTGCTTATTGTTTTGGAGTGGGTTTCATTTCAGAGAAGTCGTCCTCCCTTGCCTGACCCTACCCTGTTGGCCCTGAAACCCAGCCGTGATTTATAGACATTAATATCAAGTATGATTGATGGAAAATGGTCATTTTCTGTATGCTTAATATTGTTTTACAGACAGAACAAGAAGAGCGGTGGACTCTGAAAGGAGCGTGGAAAGACACACACACACACACACACACACACACACACACACAGAGAAAGAGAGAGAGAGAGAGAGAGAGACGGGGAAAGACTTTTGACGTGGGAGAGTGAAAATCTGAATAAATTTTGGTTGGGGTTAGGGGGACTTTTCGGCAAAACAGAACATACGAGAAAATGAAAGGTTCTGACTTAATGAAAATCAATCTAATAATAATAATAATAATAATAATAATAATAATAATGATAATAATAGATGATGATGATGAATCGAACTCATATACCTGGCATCTGAACAATTTAGGTTTTTCTTTATGTTGTGGAGCAGTTTTCGCACTGAAGGTTATAATCGTGCTATGTCGGTTGCTAATCGACTTAACGCACCCAAAATGTTAGGAACTTGATAATCTTCCACAGTAAACTGACTCCTTAGAATCCGGCTAACTGTCGACTAATATCAACTGCCTTAGTCCAACTATGTCCAAACTGGAACCAACTAATAGTTCTACTGAATTCCAGTGGAACTCTAAATAACTCTCTAGAACTTCTAGGAACTCCTAAGAAATTTCCAAGAACTTTTCGAGTTAACTTCCTGTTAACTCTTATAAGAGGGAGAGTCCATTATCTGAGGAATAGGTTTGTTTCACCATAACACTTTATTACCTAAATAATAATAATAATAATAATAATAATAATAATAATAATAATAAAACCTGAAGAACTTTAACAGTGAATTGGAAAAACAGTTACAGAAGTCAAAAAGCTATCATCTACTAAAGAAAACAAAAATTTTGAGAGAATATATGAAGGAATCTAACGGAATATTAACCAAATGCAGAGTGGGTCAAACGAGAAGAAAGAATACAATACACGCAGACAAAATAAATTTCAGTGTTCTCGACAGGCTCCAAAAGAGAATCAGTAATGTGATAGGTACCGACTTGGCTGGATGTGCGTTGTGGTACAGTGGATATCGGCTCGGAACGAGAAACCGGAGAGCCGAGTTCGAATTCCAGTTGAATCCATTGTATTCACTTACGCGCAAATACCCTTGGGAAAGGTATTAATCCGTCTCTTCCTTCCAGTTATGGGTTAAATAGCAAGACAGATTGGGTTCTATAGCCTTGGTCGGCAACCAGTCTACCGTAGAAAGCAATGGCAAACTACTGCGGGATAATCTTCTGCCCAGTCAGTCATGTCTCTTTCGAGACATGATCGCCCAAGCGTGTATCATGTATGGCACTTAACTGACCGACTTGCCGGCTCGACTCCTGCCGCTTTCTCACCGACGGGATGTAGCTTCCCTCTGTCTGTTCTATAACTATTTTCATGGCTTCTGCTCCGATGAACTTAAGTCACTGTTACCCCTGCTACCTGTGTTTACTCGTGCTAATAGACTGGCACGAGGGTCCCATCCATTCGCAATTAGATCAACTAAATGCAGCCGACTATTCTACTCCATCAGCTTTTTTTTTCTCGCACTTCCCGCCTGTAAAACTCCTTTCCATATTCTTGTTTCCCTGACGGCTACAACCTCCAAGAATTTAAATGAAATGTCAATCCCCATCTCTTAACCACTTGACTCCAGTTCTTTCTACATAACCATGTATATCTTTTGCTTTATCTCCACCTTTGCAAATGTCATCACACCTGTATTCTGATCCTTCTCTTGCTCCTTTCTCTGACACCTTGGTCTTTCTCCTTACTCTCCTCCTATCTGATCTTTCTCTCTTATGTAGCCCCCTGCGCATCAGTGGCGTTACCGTCTTGCAGAGATTGGCATTTAAATAAGAAAGCACGTTCTGTTTTTCCGGGTTTTGATCCTTCATCTTAGAAGAATAAAAAACTATGAAAATACAAGTAATTCGAAGTGAAAACCTAAAAAGTGTGGTACATGAGGAGATCAATAATTCTAGATGTAGTTGGAGCCCTCGAAATGATTGGTAATGGTTTCGATAGACTCTTTAAAGTAATTCCTGGTAGCCCAACCTTAAAGAAATACAAAAAAATCTAAAATTATTTATAAATGGAACTTTGTCTGTGTGTGCGTATGTATCTGTGTGTGTGTGTCCGTTAACTATAGACTCCGAAACGGCCGAATTGATTTTCTTGAAAATTTACACAGTTGTACTATAAGCGTCTGCAAGCGTCCTTAGCTACGTTTTGTGCCGAGATACACCCGATAAATATAGAAAATCGATAATCGAAAAATCGGGTTATAGAAGGAGTGGTCCGATTTTAATCAAATTTCATACACTTATAGACAAAGACATAAGAAACGATATTCAGAAGTTTCAAGGTTGCAGTTCTTACAATAGTGCAGAAAATCAATAATGTATATAAAAGGCAAGATGTTTGTGTGTGTGTCTGTTTATCTGCCTGCATGTCTGTATTTTTTTTCAGCCCTTTTATTTTAGTTTTTGCTTCGGGTTTGGCTCTAAGTAGGTATTGTAGTTCTTAGTCTCATCCATGATACCATTTACTCAGAGGACTTATTTGACCTTCAAAATTCAGTTTACGACGAGAAAAACTTATTTGATATCGATACCAGGAAATCAAAATTTGACTTACATCCATTCATTTTTCTTTCAGTCTACGGTTTCGCTTTAACTGGAAACAACTATTGCTTTTTACTCTATCGTGCCAACGTCCAAAGAGTCTGAGCTCCAGGACAATAGATTAGTTTTAAAGCTTTCATTACACACGAGCAACGCCGGGCTATACTGCTAGTATATATATATATATATATATATATATATATATATATATATATGCATCAATCATGTACAGTCGCATGTAGAGGAATATCAGGTTTTCTTTTATCAAGTATGTCTCAAATTTAATTCCTACACACCATTTTAATTCAAATGATTATTTCCCCATTAAATATTCAACCAAATATTAACTGGTGTGGCTTCCCTGAAATGACAAAAAATTTTCACAATATTCCAAAATTCTTTATGCTGTTATTGTTGTTCTTGATAATAGCGTCACCTAAATATATATACATATATAACTGTAAATTTGTCTTTGAACACGTCTCGAAAAACCCACCGAGTATAAACGCGGAGGGGAAAAATAGAAACAAAAATGAAACAAACTATGCACTTGAACATTAGTTAAAATACTAGTCGAAAGAAAAAAAACCCGAGACGAGTAACCTAACACGTAGGGCGCTCAAGACACTGGTAGAGCAAATAAATAAGAAAGTAGCTAACCTAGAGAGCCAACGCACCTACCAAGGTTTCACCAAATTGGATCTTCAGGCCAATTTGCCCTGAAGATCCAATTTGGTGAAACCTTGGTTGGTTCGTTGGCTCTCTAGGTTAGCTAATTTCTTATATATATATATATATATATATATATATATATATATATATATATATGTGTGTGTGTGTGTGTGTGTGTGTGTGTGTGTATGTGTGCAATCACGTACAATCTCATGTAGAAAAATATACGTTTTTCCTTTACTATGTATGCCTCGAATTTGACACACTTTTATAATTCATATTGATTTTCCCCATTGAGTATTCAACCGACTAGTAACTGGTGTGGCTTCACTGGATTGACAACAACTTTCCACAAAATTCTCCATACTGTAATTATTTGTTTATATTTCTGAGATGAGATAGTATTTACATTATTTACACTATTCGGGCTATTGTCCTCATCTTTGTTGCCATTTGTTTGATGAAACTGATGATGCGGGTGATACCTTGTACAAGATCCAGGAATGTGGTACACTATCGAATGTCTTACGATAATCTATGCAGGCAGTACTAAGATTTTTCTTTGCATTGAAGAAGTTTTCAAGATCATCCTGCTAATAAGTAATTGGTCTTTACATCCGTAACAGCCACGTTTGCATTCTTTGTTCAAGTGGTAGTATGTCATTTCTTTCCAAGAAAAATATGTCTGTTTTGTTAAACTAGATTTAAATAGTTGTGTGAAGGCATGTAATTGGTCTGGAGTTTTTCGGGTTATTTGTGTTACTATTTTTTTGTAGAAGAAAGGTAATTCCTTTGGTCATCCATGCAGGAATTTTGGGAGGATCGTTAACCATTTCTTGAAGTTCTTTGGCTAGTTTTTGTTGTGTTGTATTTAAATAATATAGCCAAAAGTTAGGAATTTTATCTATTCCTGGAAATTTCCAATTGTGTGCTTTTTTCAGTGTACATTTAACTTCCTCTTCTGTGATTCCAGCCTATGGCTATTCTGGTCTATTTTTCATTCGTTCTATCTCTTGTGCAACCCAGTCTGCTTCCTTATGTTCTTTAGAGCAAGCCCATATTTTTTCCGGAACTGTATAACCTTTTTCATTTATTTTTTTTTTTGCTGGGGGATTGTCACTTCAATTCTTTTTTTACTCATTTCCCTGTAAATTTTTTTTGCATCGCTTTGAAAAATCTTGTTTTGTCTGTAGAATCTTGATCTTTTCTCATAGTGTCTTATTCTTCGAGCCTTCAATAAGATTTTTCGTCGTAAACTGAATTTTGAAGGCTAAATAAGTCCTCTGAGTAAATGGTATCATGGCTGAAACTAAGAACTACAATTATACCTACTTAGAGCCAAACCCGAAGCAAAAACTAAAATAAAAGAGCTGATCAGACCTGGTAGGATATCGGAGTATCGATTTCCAATATCAGAGTCAAATAAGTCATCCAAGGATAGAACTCCAACCTTGAAACTTCTGAATATCGTTTCTTATGTCTTTGTCTATGAGTGTAAGAAATTTGATTAAAATCGGACCACTCCTTCTATAACCCGAATTTTTCGATTATCGATTTTCGATATTTATCAGGGGTACCTCGACACAAAGCCTAGCTAAGAACACTCGCTGGCGCTTATAGTACAACTGTGTAAATTTTCAGGAAAATCGGTTCAGCCGTTTCGGAGTCTATAGGTAACGGGCACACACACACGCAGACACACACTCACAGACAAAG
>JBBBDQ010031510.1:0-18182 GCA_037127315.1 Ascarosepion bandense
GGGAAAGTGGAAAGTAGAAAGACTATAGTGGAAAGGTGAAAGTAGAAAGGCTAAAGAGGAAAGGGGAATGTAGAAAGACTATAATGGAAAGGAGAAAGTAGAAAGACTATAGTGGAAAGGGGAAAGAAGAAAGACTATAGTGGAAAGGGGAAAGTAGAAAGGCTATAGAGGAAAGGGATAGTAAAAAACTATCGTGGAAAGGGGAAAGTTGAAAGACTATCGTGGAAACGGGAAAGTCGAAAGACTATCGTGGAATGTAATTGTAAAATGGGGAAATTGTAATTGTAATAGAGGAAAGTTATAGTAGAAAGACTATAGTGGAAAGGGGAATGTAGAAAGGCTATAGTGGAATGGGGAAATTAGAAAGACTATAGTGGAAAGGTGAAAGTAGAAAAGCTATAATGGAAAGGGGAAAGTAGAAAGACTATAATGGAAAGGTGAAAGTAGAAAGACTATAGTGGAAAGGGCAAAGTAGAAAGACTATCATGGAAAGAAGAAAGTAGAAAGACTATAATGGAAATGGGAAAGTAGAAATGCTATAGTGGAAAGGGGAAAGTAGAAAGACTATAATGGAAAGGGGAAAGTAGAAAGCCTATAATGGAAAGGAGAAAATAGAAAGACTATAGTGGAAAGGGGATAGCAGAAAGACTATAGTGGAAAGGGGAAAGTAGAAAGACTATAATGGAAAGGAGAAAGTAGAAAGACTATAGTGGAAAAGGCAAAGTAGAAAGACTATCATGGAAAGGAGAAAGTAGAAAGACTATAGTGGAAAGGGCAAAGTAGAAAGACTATCATGGAAAGGGGAAAGAAGAAAGACTATAGTGGAAATGGCAAAGTAGAAAGGCTATAATGGAAAGGAGAAAGTAGAAAGACTATAGTGGAAAGGAGAAAGTAGAAAGACTATAGTGGAAAGGGCAAAGTAGAAAGACTATCATGGAACGGAGAAAGTAGAAAGACTATAGTGGAAAGGGCAAAGTAGAAAGACTATCATGGAAAGGGGAAAGAAGAAAGACTATAATGCAAAGGGGAAAGTAGAAAGACTATAGTGGAAAGGGCAAAGTAGAAAGACTATAGTGGAAAGGCGAACGTAGAAAGGCTATAATGGAAAGGAGAAAGTAGAAAGACTATAGTGGAAAGGGGAAAGAAGAAAGACTATAATGGAAAGGGGAAAGTAGAAAGACTATAGTGGAAAGGGGAAAGTAGAAAGACTATCATGGAAAGGAGAAAGTAGAAAGACTATAGTGGAAAAGGCAAAGTAGAAAGACTATCATGGAAAAGAGAAAGTAGAAAGACTATAGCGGAAAGGGGAAAGAAGAAAGACTATAATGGAAAGGGGAAAGTAGAAAGACTATAGTGGAAAGGGGAAAGTAGAAAGACTATAATGGAAAGGAGAAAGTAGAAAGACTATAGTGGAAAGGGCAAAGTAGAAAGACTATCATGGAAAGGAGAAAGTAGAAAGACTATAGTGGAAAGGGCAAAGTAGAAAGACTATCATGGAAAGGAGAAAGTAGAAAGACTATAGTGGAAACGGGAAAGTAGAAAGACTATAATGGAAAGGAGAAATTAGAAAGACTCTAGTGGAAAGGGGAAAGTAGAAAGACTATAGTGGAAAGTGGAAAGTATAAAGACTATAATGGAAAGGGGAAAGTAGAAAGGCTATAATGGAAAGGGGAATGTAGAAAGACTATAGTGGAAAGGGGAAAGTAGAGAGACTATAATGGAAAGGTGAAAGTAGAAAGACTATAGTGGAAGGGGCAAAGTAGAAAGACTATCATGGAACGGAGAAAGTAGAAAGACTATAGTGGAAAGGGGAAAGTAGAAAGACTATAATGGAAAGGGGAATGTAGAAAGACTATAGTGGAAAGGGGAAAGTAGAGAGACTATAGTGGAAAAGGCAAAGTAGAAAGACTAAATGGAAAGGAGAAATAGAAAGACTATAGTGGAAAAGGCAAAGTAGAAAGACTATCATGGAAAGGAGAAAGTAGAAAGACTATAGTGGAAAGGGCAAAGTAGAAAGACTATCATGGAAAGGAGAAAGTAGAAAGACTATAGTGGAAAGGGCAAAGTAGAAAGACTATCATGGAAAGGAGAAAGTAGAAAGACTATAGTGGAAAGGGGAAAGTAGAAAGGCTATAATGGAAAGGAGAAAGTAGAAAGACTATAGTGGAAAGGGGAAAGAAGAAAGACTATAATGGAAAGGGGAAAGTAGAAAGACTATAGTGGAAAGGGGAAAGTAGAAAGACTCTAATGGAAAGGAGAAAGTAGAAAGACTATAGTGGAAAGGGCTAAGTAGAAAGACTATCATGGAAAGGAGAAAGTTGAAAAACTATAATGGAAACGAGAAAGTAGAAAGGCTCCAATGGAAAGGAGAAAGTAGAAAGGCTATAATGGAAAGGAGAAAGTAGAAAGACTATAATGGAAAGGAGAAAGTAGAAAGACTATAATGGAAAGAAGAAAGTAGAAAGACTATAATGGAAAGGAGAAAGTAGAAAGAATATAATGGAAAGGAGAAAGTAGAAAGACTATAGTGGAAAAGGGAAAGTAGAAAGACTATAATGGAAAGGAGAAAGTAGAAAGACTATAGTGGAACGGGGAAAGAAGAAAGACTATAATGGAAAAGAGAAAATAAAAAGACTATAGTGGAAAAGGGAAAGTAGAAAGACTATAATGGAAAAGAGAAAGTAGAAAGACTATAGTGGAAAGGAGAAAGTAGAAAGACTATAATGGAAAGGAGAAAGTAGAAAGACTATAATGGAAAAGAGAAAATAAAAAGACTATAGTGGAAAAGGGAAAGTAGAAAGACTATAATGGAAAGGAGAAAGTAGAAAGACTATAATGGAAAGGAGAAAGTAGAAAGACTATAGTGGAAAAGGGAAAGTAGAAAGTCTATAATGGAAAAGAGAAAATAAAAAGACTATAGTGGAAAAGGGAAAGTAGAAAGACTATAATGGAAAGGAGAAAGTAGAAAGACTATAGTGGAAAGGGGAAAGAAGAAAGACTATAATGGAAAGGAGAAAGTAGAAAGACTACAGTGGAAAGGCGAGTGTAGAAAGACTATAATGGAAAGGTGAAAGTAGAAAGACTATAATGGAAAGGGAAAATAGAAAGGCTAAAAGGGAAAGTGGAAAGTAGAAAGACTATAGTGGAAAGGGGAAAGTAGAAAGGCTAAAGAGGAAAGGGGAATGTAGAAAGACTATAATGGAAAGGAGAAAGTAGAAAGACTATAGTGGAAAGGGGAAAGAAGAAAGACTATAGTGGAAAGGGGAAAGTAGAAAGGCTATAGAGGAAAGGGATAGTAAAAAACTATCGTGGAAAGGGGAAAGTTGAAAGACTATCGTGGAAACGGGAAAGTCGAAAGACTATCGTGGAATGTAATTGTAAAATGGGGAAATTGTAATTGTAATAGAGGAAAGTTATAGTAGAAAGACTATAGTGGAAAGGGGAATGTAGAAAGGCTATAGTGGAATGGGGAAATTAGAAAGACTATAGTGGAAAGGTGAAAGCAGAAAGAATATAGTGGAAAGGGGAAAGTAGAAAATCTATAGAGCAAAGGGGACAGTAGAAAAGCTATAATGGAAAGGGGAAAGTAGAAAGACTATAATGGAAAGGTGAAAGTAGAAAGACTATAATGGAAAGGTGAAAGTAGAAAGACTATAGTGGAAAGGGCAAAGTAGAAAGACTATCATGGAAAGAAGAAAGTAGAAAGACTATAATGGAAAGGGCAAAGTAGAAAGACTATAGTGGAAAGGGCAAAGTAGAAAGACTATCATGGAAAGAAGAAAGTAGAAAGACTATAGTGGAAAGGGGAAAGTAGAAAATCTATAGAGCAAAGGGGACAGTAGAAAAGCTATAATGGAAATGGGAAAGTAGAAATGCTATAGTGGACAGGGGAAAGTGGAAAGACTACAGTGGAAAGGGGAAAGTAGAAAGACTATAGTCGAAAGGGGAAAGTCGAAAGTCTATAGTAGAAAGGGGAAAGTCGAAAGCCTATAGAGGAAAGGGGACAGTAGTAAGGCTATAGTGGAAATAGAATGACTATAGTGAAATGTCGAAAGGGGAAAGTAGAAAGACTATCGTGGAAAGACGAAAGTAGAAAGACTATTGCGGAAATAGGGAAAGCCGAAAGACTATATTGGAAAGGGGAAAGCAGAAAACCTATAGCGTAAAAACGGACTGTAGAAGGCTATAGGTGAAGGGGGAAATTAGGAATTGTATAGTGGAAATAGAAGACTATCGTGTAAAGGGGAAAGTAGAAAGACTAGAGTGGAAATTAGAAAGACTCTAGTGAAAAATGACCCATTACTATTTCAGCTGTTAAGAGAATGTTTTCACTGAATTGTGCGAGACAATTCTTATCTCCAGAATCTATGTTACCTATCTATATGTCTACCTGTCCTCTTTGCTTAGACTATGGCAGCTACATATTGTCCGATTCCAGTGGTACTTTACTTGACCTCCTTGATAAAATCCAAAGAAGAATCAGCGATATTATTGGTCTTGATATGGCGACGACTCGGTTTCAGTCACTTTCCTCTCTGTGCCTTTTCCATAAACATTTTCATAGTAATCTTTCGGATGAGCTGTTCGCTATGGTACACATACTTTCTTTTTTAATTTTAAGCGTAGTACTTGTATTGCGTCGTGATCTCATTTATTTACAGCTTATTTGGCAAGATTTACCCGTAAGTTGTATGCTAACAGTTTCTTTTCTCGCACTTATCTCTCGTGAAACTCCCTTCTGTCTCCATATTTTCCAGCCAGCTTCAGTCTACATGAAGTTAAATGCAATGTCAATGGATATCTACTGTCTTCCTGACAACGCTTTTTTTTTCTTCTGACGATTAATATTTCGCTACCTAATTCTTCAACACCATGCAAACCCTTTTGCATCTTAGTGGCTTTACTGCCTTGTATGGAGTGGAACTAATAAAAAGGGAAAATAATTCGATACCTATCCAGTAGATAACTGATACTACTTCAATACATTAATTATAATGTGAATATATTTTCTAGAGATATACTGTATCATTTCAAAACATTTTATAGGCGTTGTAGATATCAGCACGTTAGATATCCAATACTAGAGGAAAACATTTTTAGAGCGTGTAGATAGCTGCTCGATAGATATCCAATAATACTTCAAAACATTTTAGATAAGGTTTATTTATCTGCTCAGTACGAATCTAATAGCGCTTCAAAATATTGTATAGATTGTGTAGCTCCATGCTCAGTAGATATCTAATAGTATTTCAAGATATTTCACGTAGGGTTTAGATACCTGCTCACTGGAAATACAATATCACTTGCTCGATAGATATCCAATGCCACTTCAATACATTATATAGATGTTGTATATACCTGTTCAGTAGGTATCCAATATCACTTCAACATATTTTGTAGAGAGTCTAGACACCTTGATAGATAATCAATACGACTTCAAAACATTTTAAAAGATGTTATAGATACCTGATCGATACATATCCAATACCACTTCAATACATTTTGTAGAAGATGTAAATACTTGCTCAGTACGAATCCAATATAACTTCAAAACATTTTATAGATTGTGTAGATCTCTGCTCGGCAGATATCTAATATCACTTCAAAACATTCTATACATACTGCAGATACCAGCTTCTTAGATATCCAATACCACTTCCAAATATGTTATATATGTTGTAAATACCTGCTCGGTAGATATACTATGCCACTTCAAAACATACTAACTACCTGCTCAGTATATACCCAATATCATTTCAAGATATTTTATAGATGGTGTACATTCTTGCTCAGTAAATATCTAATACCACTTCAAGACATTTTATATAGGGTTTAGATACCTGCTCAGTTGATATCCAACACTACTTCAAAACATTTTATAGATGGTGCAGATACCTGCTTGGTAGATATTCTATACCACTTAAAAACATAAAGTGGTTTAAGATACCTGTTCAGTATATATATATATCATTCTACTTCTGTTTGAAATAAATCACCTCGGAAACGTAAGTACGAACATAATTTCTTTCTCAATTCTTCCTTTTTTGATTGTTATTTCAAATTAGAATTAAGAAATCTCTGACATTTCTCCCCGTTCCTGTATCATCACTAAACACTTAACTTGGTAGATATTCTATACCACTTCAAAATATAGGGTTTAGATACTTGCACGGTTGATATCCAACACTACTTAAAAACATTTTATAGATGGTGCAGTTACATGCTTGTTAGATATTCTATACCACTTCAAAGTATTGGGTTTAGATACTTGCTCGGTATGTATCCTATAGTATTTCAGTTTGAAATCAAATTTATAATCTCGGAAACGTAGGTACGAACAGCATTTCTTTCTCAAGTTCATTCTTCCTTTTTTTTCTGTTATTTCAAATTAGAATTAAGAAATCTCTGACATTTCTCCCTGTTCCTGTATCATCACTAAACACTTAACTTGGTAGATATTCTATACCACTTCAAAATATAGGGTTTAGATACTTGCTCGGTTGATATCCAACACTACTTAAAAACATTTTATAGATGGTGAAGACACCTACTTGGTAGATATCCTATACCACTTCTAAACATTTTATATAGGGTCTAGATACCTGTTCGGTAGATATCCAATACCACTTCAATACATTATATAGATGGTGTATATACCTAATCGGTAGATATTCAATATCACTTTAAAATATTTTATAGATTGCGTAGATATCCTACACCACTTCAAAACATTTTATATTGGGTCTAGATACCCTCTCGGTAGACATTCAATACCACTTCAATATATTATATAGATGTTGTATATTCTTGTTCATTAGGTATCCCATATCACTTCAAAATATTTTGTAGAGAGCATAGACACCTTGATAGATAACCAATACGACTTTAAAACATTTTAAAAGATATTGTAGATACCTGATTGATAGATATCCAATAGCACTTCAATACATTTTATAGATAGTGTAGACACCTGTTCAATAGATATCCAATACTACTTCAAAACATTTTATAGATGGTGCAGATACCTGTTTGGTAGATATTTTATACCACTTCCAAATATTTTAAAGTGGGTTTAGATACCTGCTCAGTCAGTATGTATTTCATTCTACTTCCGTTTGAAAACAAATGTATCACCCCGGAAACAACATTATTTTCCCAAGACATTCTTCCTTTTTTGATTTATTTCAAATTAGAATTAAGAAATCTCTGACATTTCTCTCTGTTTCTGTTGCATGTGAAATGAATTCTTGTTTTTACAAACAACACGATGCCTTATTTTTTTTAGGAAATAAATAACAAAATAAAAACTTAAATTTACATCTCGCAATAACATCACTAAACACTTAACTTGCAAATTATATTAATGTTATCACTTAACTCCGTGAATCTATGAATACAGAAGAAATTTCTTACCCATAATTGTCACCAAATTCTTTCTGCCATTTTGAAAACACGTAAGCATACTTCTATAATAAAAATGAAAATTTAAATTGTTTCAAGATATAAATTTTCCAAGAAATAGATCTCAGATAACATCTCGAAGTTATCAAAATAAAAAATAAAAACATATTTCAATGAATAATGAATAGGAATTAAATGTCTACAAAATCTCCTTTTGTTATTGTTAGAAACTCAGAATTAATATTTATCTAAACTTATTTATAAATGGAACTTTGTGTGTGTGTGTGTGTGTGTGTGTGTGTGTGTGTGCATCCGTTACCTATAGACTCCAAAACGGCTGAACCGATTTTCTTGAAAATTTACACATTTGTACTATAAGCATCTGCAAGTGTTCTTAGCTAGGTTTTGTGTCGAGGTACCCCCAATAAATATCAAAAATCGATAATCGAAAAAATCGGGTTATAGAAGGAGTGGTCCGATTTTAATCAAATTTGATACACTCATAGACAAAGACATAAGAAACGATATTTAGAAGTTTCAAGGTTGTAGTTCTTACAATAGTGCAGAAAATTTCATATCGATACCAACAAATCAAAATCTGACTTACATCCATTCATTTTTCTTTCAGTCTACGGTTTCACTTTAACTGGAAACAACTATTGCTTTTTAGTCTTTTGTGCCTACGTCCAAAGAGTCTGAGCTCCAGGACCATGGATTAGTTTTAAAGCTTTCATTACACCCGAGCAACGCCGGGCTATACTGCTAGTTAATTATAGTTTTCACAATAAGTCGTTTAAAGCTAGTTTTACAATAACATATCTACATCTTTTATCTATGATACTGAAATGAATTGTAACTATTTACACTATTTACATTGTTCGGACTTTTGTTCTTATCGTTATTGCCATATTCACGATGGAATTTTGAACAGAACCCTTTATTTAGTGCAAGGGGTTATCACGAGAAGAAATAGGAAAATCAGGCATGGATGATCCTATATACAGGGAAAAAGGAGATCGCTGCCTCCTGTGAAATGAAGTTGTAATAACAGACATAGTGCACCGCTTGAAAATTATTAAGGAATCAGCGTATATACGAGGCCCTCAAAATCACTGAAGCCGGTTAAGCATAGAGATGAAGACAATATGGGAACCAGTAATGCATATAGCTAGAGAAAAAAGCAATAACAGATAATTGTAATATGAACTCTGGTAAAAAGATTTTACTGAAATATTTGGTTTAGAAGTCTCCAAAATTCACTCGCTAATGTTCACTGGGAATAAAATCATTGGTTGATTGATCCAAAAAGTGATTTTACCTTAAAAGTTGTGAGTTGTGACGACAGCAGTAGGTACAAAAACCTGCAGTGTTAGGTTAGTAAAGGGAATTGACTAAAACTGAGATATCCAAAAATAGGCATGGCACGTTGAATAGGAACCATCTATCTTCTTCTATGTGCCCTGTCCCTTCAGGACGTAGGCGATCATGGCTCTCCACGTTTCCCTACTCCTTGTGGCTCTTAGTATGTTTGCTCCTGTTGCTCCTGGCAACCCCCGTTCCGTCATCCACCTGATCAGTCCCTGCAAATACGTCATCCGCTGCCTTCCCCTGTCTCTCCTTCCTTCTATCTGTCCAGTCAGTATCAGGTTCTCCAGGCTCTCCTTCCTCATTGCATGTCCCAGGAACTTCAGTTGTCTCTTCCTGATGCTCAGCATCAATTTCCTTTTTCTATCACATGGACTAAATAACTGGTTCGGTTCGAAATTTTAACAAATATCATCTAAAAAGCGTGAATGTTGCAATAAAGATTAGAATTTAGTGTGTTAGCTTCTTCTACAAGGTTTCTTACGACAATATTTTATAATACATGAAATAATGGGGGGGGGGGAGGTACGTGCACAAAATGACAGAAACCGATTGATTTAAAATGCAAGATAACATTTATTAAACAAAAATAACAAAAGGAATGTTTATTAAGAGAGTTTCTTTTCTTTGAAGTAAATTACATACACAATGAAATTAATGAATATATTTGAGTGGGATTTACTGTGTTGGTGTGTTATAATGTGAAGCGTCCACAAACCTTTTCGCTTTAGTGTGAAAAGTTCGTGTCACTTAGTTCGAAAGAAGGAAAACTAGTAAAAGAGAGTTACTTAAGGTTTTGCTTATTTTTATACCCCTGAACTGCCGCTGATACTAGGTTCATTAAGGGCTGCTACTTCTACTCTGTTTATTAAGGCTCTACAAAGACAACAATCCGAACGATGTAAATAGTGCAAACATTTATAAATTTGTATTAATTACTGTCACCATCTGATATGCAGAATGAATGGATTAAAATTAATGCAAAAGTACTGTTGATGAAATACACAGCAGAGAAACGCAGCACAAATACATTGTCTTGAAAGATTAAATGAATATTTATATTTGATTAATATTTTAATAAATATTTTATATTTTGATAAATAGAAAATTAAAAGTAACTCTTTCCTCTTTTTATATATACCATTTATACCATCATGTTGTCCACTGGAATCAATATTTTTTATCAAAAAATACGTCCAGGCGAATAATTGTAAAAGATGCAAGATAATTGTCTTCAGTTTTAAATCTGCAAGACTCACCACATCCATTATTTCTTTAAAATTTCCAAGAAAAGCTGTTGGCTTTGGACCTTTAATTCCATAGGCAGAAAAAAAGCCAAAATTTCTTCTTCCATAACTGTAAAAGGAACAGATTGCATTATTAGAGTATGAATGCTCCAAGAGAAAAAAATGTCGGCTACAGATCGAAGCTAAGTAAAGAAAGAAAAAGAAACAATATGACCAGTAAAGGGTTGGCAACGCATAAAAATACAAATAATTTGGTAACTACATTAATTTTTCCTCTTTGATCTGGAAACGATTAACAAGTGCGCCTTTTTCTGTAGGATGCTTAACTAAAGATCTAATTCCCATCAAAACTTGTACAATCCATATGAATGTGTTAAAAGATTCCCGAACCGATCCGCCCATTTCTATGAATTAGTATTTTGTTGTGTGGTCAATGAAATACTGGTTGTAGAATATGAATTTAGCTGATATTTTCTTAAACCCTCATAAATGAGTTTCATTAAAGATGAATGACATATTACATGTTACATGTTTCCTCGTTGGCTGCTGGGTTTT
This sequence comes from Ascarosepion bandense, assembly GCA_037127315.1. Lineage (NCBI taxonomy): Eukaryota > Metazoa > Mollusca > Cephalopoda > Sepiida > Sepiidae > Ascarosepion > Ascarosepion bandense. The sequence continues at coordinate 10,569 of JBBBDQ010031510.1, forward strand.
GTAATTTAATGATTGTGCATTTAAGCCGTAGCAACTCTTTTATGCAAGTTTTGCTAAAAAACGACTGACTAGGAACCGCAGTAACTTACCTTGTTTCTAACTTAATAATTGTGCCTTTAGGCAACAATCCTTCTTTTATACAAGTTTCGTTAAAAACGATTGACAAGGTACATTGGTTATTTTCTTTGTTGGCTACCGGGGCACGTAATTCAGTAATTGTGTATCTGTTCATTAAATTATAATTAAAAACACTTAAAAATGTTAAGTTCACAAATTGCTCACTCAAGTTTCATTGTTTCTGAACTGGTCAAAACAAAACTCGACTAATTTGTGAACTATAAAATATTTTTTGTTGTGCTTATATTACTCTGTAATTAATATTAGAACACATTAAGCACATTTGGATCATAATATTGTTGAGATGAGGTGGATAGTTCACATTACTATTAGTAGCATTTACTAGGCCAGTCATAAACATGTTGGGTCTCATTTAAAAGTCGTTCATAATACAAACAGATGAAGCAACAATACTATCAATTTCATTATTAATTACACATTTTAATTTATATTTAAAACTATTTATTGTTCCACTGGATATCATAGTTAACACATTGCCTGAAAATTTTGAGTAATAGCTTAAATCAGGTGGAGTCTTTTTTAAAATAATAAGTCTGTGGTGATTAGGTAAGTACTAGTCAAGCGTGTTGAAATATACCCTTCCTCTTCATTAATCAAGTGGCACAGAAACTAGCTTTCTCTTTTTCTTTCAACATATACATCCTTTTCATTCTTTCTATTCTTTCATATTTCTGGTAACCTGCATTATAACCAAGATTTAGCTTACTTGGTCAATGAATAATGCTCTCGCCAAAATCAAACCAGTAGGCGTTAAGAAAATATAAAAATAAAAGCGAATACGTGCATAGATTTTTTCCTCTTGGTTTACAGCTCGCACAGACGTGCGTGTGTGGAGTTCGTGGCAACCGTCGCCTTACATTGATTTTCTTACACTAAATCTGTTTTTATATTAAAAAAAACCCTTTAAAACAAATATTTTTTATTGTTTTAATTTCAAAGTCATCACATCTAAAATAATATATTGGCTACATTTTTTTTTCATTCTTATTTAAACAACTGACAATTCCTGCTGTTAACACAATACATTGCTACACTCTAATGAATCAATATTCATTGGTCTACACGCACAATTCTTTTTAAAATCTATAATAACCTCCTACTCCACTCCATTCATTTAATATGGTGGTATTTTTTATTTTATTTCTAATTTTAATTTTTCATTTTAAAATCCTTATCAATATATATATGATCCTGTAACTGAATCACATTTCACTGCCTGATGATGGTGCATTGAGCACCGAAACTTGACAGCTTTTGAGTCGCAATATGCTATTAGTGTAACATTAATAATAACTATACATCTACAAATTCTTTACTTCTGTACTGAGCCCTTTTTTTTATAAAATAGTAAATATAAATCTGTGGGATGCATATCTATTAATTTAAAGCATATATATATATATATATATATATATATATATATATATATATATATATATATATTACATAGTCATCCGCAGACAGATCTGTTTCGCTGTATCACAGCTCATCAGTACGGTTAGACTCCGATTGCTTTTAACTCAGGATTGAAACCCGACCGAATTGGCGTCAGTCGGCGATTCTACCTCTGGGCCATGGGCGCTCGGTAGAAGGAGGCAGACGTTTTAGCGTGTATATTATCATTATACACGCCCAGTAGCTCGAGAGTTCTAATTCATGACTGAATGAGCGATGCGTACATATATATTTCACCCTCAAGCAAGGGAGTACTGATACGCTGGAGGTTACAGCGAGAGGGTGGGGAAGACAGAGAAGGAAAAGAAAGGCACATGGGATGTTGAAGAAAGGGTGAAAGAGATGTTGGTGTCCAGGAGATAGAAGATGGCGATTGGCGTTGCATTTAAACTTTAATAGACATAAATATTTCAGAGCACATTATTATAACACCCAAACGCACACACACCAAATTCAAATGGTAACCCCAAACAATAAAAAAGAACTAGATGACCCATGAAAAACAATTCTAAAACATAAAGACGAAATCAAAAAACGCTCGCTCACACACACACACACACACACACACACACACACACACACACACACACACACACACACACACACACACACACACACGTACACATAAACGTACACGAACACCAAATTCAAAATATCGTCAAAGCCATTAAAACAACCACCTGACCGATAGAAGACAATTACAGAGACATTTGTAGATAAGGAAGACGCCTAGAAGATAATTTTAACGTATTAATTAGGGAACTCCAAACCAAAACATTTCAAATTAGGGTAAGCACTTGATTCATCTATTTATTTATTTATTCATTTATCTGTTTATCCATTTATCCATTTATTTATTTATGATGTGAGAAACCACAACTATTTCGATCGGCCAACATTTGATTTATTTTGTTTTATTTTATTGATTTATTTTTTATTTTTTTACTTATTTATAAACAACAATTTGGCTCTCAGAAACAAAAGTAACTCAATACGTAAAACCACAAGTTTATTTGCCTGAAGAGAGTCAACTTTAAATTCGAAACACGTGTAGCGTCACAAATATCATTATGGACACTTAAAGTATCATAACATGTATAATAACAACAACAATAAATATACACTTTAAATAAAACTTCCACGGCCTCTCGCACTTTATTTTTATTCTATACCAATTTTTCTCGTTGGAACAAGCCTTTTTTTATTTATTTTTTTATATATATATATATATATATATATATATATATATATATATATTACCCTTGGGAAAGGTATTAATCCGTCTATTCCCCCCAGTTATGGGTTAAATAACAGGACAGATTGGATCCTATAGCCTTGGCTGGCAACCAGTCTACCGCAGAAAGCAATGGCAATCTACTGCGGGATAATCTTCTGCCAAGTCAGTCATGTCTCTTTCGAGACATGATCGCCCAAGCGTGTATCCCGTATGCCATTTAACTGACTGATCACAAACATCGTCATAACTGGTGCCGTTTCAATAGCATCAACCCACTCAGGTTCCGGTCATCTTCATCACAACAAGTTCCAGACCAGGGGCAGAGAGACTGCCGGGGGTAGGTGTCACAAACCTCATAATCTACATTTACTTCCTCTCTTTAGCATCTAAGCAATAACTTCATTCTTAGGACCTTGAATAAGTTCTTGATGATTTTTCATGAAAAGTAATGTTTTATTAACACAAATTAGTATAAATTATGTCACTGAAATTATTGACCGTCACTTGTCATTACTTTTTGCCATATTTTCTGCAATATTTGCATTCCTGAAAACACAACACGTCGGAAAAACGACACATCTTTTGAGGCTAACCACGAGTCGACCCATTTTTTATCTTCAAAAGAATTAAAGTGCTGCTCAGTTAGGCCATATGTCATCGACTGGAATAGTCATAATCGGACGGGGCAATGTCTGGTGAATACTGTGGGTGGGGTCGGACTTCCAATTTAAGCGTTTTTAAATTTGGTTTTGTAACATGTAGCCGAGCGTTGTCACGTTGAAAAATCACTTTGCAAAGTTAGAAGAAAGTCACTCGTTCAATGAAAGCATTTAGAAACAGGTTGATCGAAATAAAGTTTGTTCCGGACGAAAGAATTGTTAACACAATGTTCTTGAGTTGTTTGAAAGTGTCAAGTGTTTTTATGTCTGGATCAGCATTGCGCAAACAGTGTGCTTAAGCACAAAGTTCAACTGGAAGTTTATACAGTTGGATATTCATGTCTGTGAGTGCGTTTGGATTCCACTGACTTGGATTCCAGAAGCAATTGAAATCTTACTGAAGAAACAAAGAAAATGTTCCTATTTATAAAAGTTAGCTAGACTCCAGAGAGCTTCGCGGGAAAACTCAACTTTCAATACAAAAAGATTTTATTGTTTAAAAGTTAACCAATTAGCAACAGTGTATTATACAGAGTAGGAAAACTTGTTGGAACTAATCTTAACTCAAAGGTTTATAGAAATCACTGCGATTGGAAAATTGTTTCGTAATAGTTTGTATTAGCGATATTTCAACCAATCACTGTTGAATAAAACGCAATGTTGATTAAGTGTATGTAGGTGTGAACATATTGATGTTCTACACGCTGTTGAATAATATGACATGTTGAATTATGTGTATCTATGTGGGTGTGAACATAATAATATTCTACAAGACATTTCTGGCCTGTCAATATTTAAGCCTTGCCAATATCGGCTTCTGAAAAATGCGAAGTCAATTTAATGATTGACTTTCATTAATGAAAATCTGTGTTTTATTTCTTTTTCTTTTTTTTAATGACTAGTTTTTACCAAAGAATGTCATAAAACAGTTATTAGTAAACCTGATAATTATTTATTATTTTACCTTTTGTTTGTATTTCTCCAACGTGTCTATTCCTGTAATTTAACAAGAATCACGCATTCCTCAGTCAGTTAAGTGCCATACGTGAAACACGCTTGGGCGATCATGTCTCGAAAGAGACATGACTGACTGGGCAGAAGATTATCACGCAGTAGTTTGTCATTGCTTTCTGCGGTAGACAGGTTGCCGACCAAGGCTATAGAACCCAATCTGTCCTGCTATTTAACCCATAACTGGAGGGAAGAGACGGATTAATACCTTTCCCAAGGGTATTTGCTCGTAAGTGAATGCGATTAATTCCACTGGAATTCGAACTCGGCTCCCCGATTTCTCGTTCCTAGCCGATATCCACTGGACCACAACGCACATCCTGCATTTCTCAGTTAACTGAAATAACGCATTTTAAAAACTATGTGTACTTCGGAGATGAGGTAGTATTTACATTATTTACTATATTACTATCATCTTTATTGCCATCTTTACAACGTTTCGGCCGTTGTACGCTCCGGCCTTCTTCAAGTGCCAGGAATTTTTAACTGAATCCTTTATTTCGATCACTGGGGCATATTATTCTCATTCTATGTCTGATGCCACGTCTGGAAGCAATGTAGTTATCTTCCTTTAATTGAACTCTCTAAATTATTTGTTTATCATTGCCGTAGCCAGGTATTGAATAAACAATGTCTACATCCACTGGGCCATGTGTTCTCAAGTGAATATGCCTCAGTGATAGAAATTAAGGTTTCGGTTTGAAATTCCTAGTACCTGAAGAAGGCCGGAGTGTACAACGGCTGAAACGTATGCCTAGCGAGAGTGAATGGCCTGATGGGTATATCGGGCTTCAGTATTATTTTCTTGTCTTGCTGCTATCTCACTAAATAATAATAATAATAATAATAATGATGATAATAATAATATTCGGTTACAGAGATAGGACTTGTAACATTTTTATGGGTCTTTACAATACACACAGGCAGAACAATCATAAGTAATCGCCCAGACATCGTGATTACAAACCACAAAAACAGAATATGTTTTCTTATTGATATGCCGGTCCCTGTAGGTAGTAATTTATTTTTGATGATATTAAAAAAAAAAAACTATCAACATACAAGGATCTTTAAATGGAAAGATAAAAATGTGAAATATGACGATATCAATAATTCCTGTTGTAGTTGGAGCCCTCGGATTACTTGGAAAAGGTTCCGATAGACTTATTGATGAAATTTATAGTAGTCCATACCATAAAGAAATGTAGAAAAAAAGTAGGCTCACAAGCACAGTAGACGCTTTCCAAAGAGTTTTATCTATATAACATGAGTTTTATTTTATTTTATTTTAATTCTATCAAAAATGTTGAGTGGAAAATTTCATGAAGCCATTTCTGACCTTAAGTCTGAGGTTGGGATCCGGAAGGAATATATATACAACAGAAACCATAGGAAAAAAAAAAAAAAAAAAAAAAAAAACAACAACAACAACAACAACAACAATAATAACAATAATAATAATAACAATAATAATAATAATAATAGTGCGTAAAGAGTACTATAGAAGGCTACGAATGATATTAAAAACTGAATTAAATTCACAGAACAGAGTTATGGCCATTAATAGCCTTGCAATCCCAGTTGTCCAATATAGCTTTAACATCTTAAACTGGACTCTAAACGACATCAGGCGAATGGATGCTAAAACAAGAAAGCTTCTTTCTAAGCATAAGATGCATCATCCAAAGGCTGATGTAGACCGTCTATACATACCCCGTAAAGAAGGTGGAAGAGGTCTTATTCAGCTGGAATTGTCATACAAGACAACAACTATTGGCTTACTAACATACATAGAAACAACAAAGGATTGGATGTTACAATTAGTAAGGCAACATGAAGAAAGAAAGAAAAAATATTCAATAATAAAAGAAGGCAGTAAATTCAAACAAGATTTACAGTTAGTAGATTCTGTAGAAAAGCAAAACAGAAGCCAAGAACCAACTATTGCGGCAAAAAATATAAAAATGAAAGCCAAAGATAAAGCTCTTGAAAAGATGAAACAGCGCTGGCAGAACAAACCTCTGCATGGCCAATATCCAGTACGTGCCAATAAATCCAATGTTGACAAAGTTAATACTCATCGATGGTTACGTGCATCTGGATTAAAGTCTGAAACTGAAGGATTTATACTTGCAGCACAAGACCAAAGTCTTTTCACGAGAAACTTTCAGGCAAATATTATGCATAATAATATGGATCCAAAATGCAGGTTTTGTGATAAACACCAAGAAACAATAGACCACCTAATCTCAGGCTGTTCTGTGCTTGCCCCAAATAAATATAAAAATCGCCACGATAGAGTTGGGCAATATTTACATTGGACAATGTGCAAACATTATGGAAAAGCTGTAAACAAACACTGGTATGAACATCATCCAGCACCGGTTACAGAAATAGAAGATGTAACCATTCTATGGGATTACACCATCTACACAGACAGAAAAATTGAAGCAAACAGGCCAGACATTATTGTTAAAAACCAGAAGGAGAAAACTTGTCTATTAATTGATATGGCTTGTCCAGCGGATTGTAACATAGCAATCAAGGAATTTGAAAAACTGTCAAAATATAAAGACCTGGAAATTGAAATAGAAAAAAATGTGGAAATTGAAAACAAGAGTTGTACCAGTGATAGTAGGTGCACTTGGAATGATAAAAAAATGGAACAAAACAACACATTGAAAGAATCCCTGGAAACCCCAGCTTAAGAGATATAAAAAAAATTGTCTTATTAAGTACAGCCCACACACTAAGGAAAACGTTATCTATGTAATGCTGGGGATGATAGGGAAGATAGAAAAACATGAAATGGAGTCATAACAACACGCCACTACCTGCATTAGGTCTCCCCGCAGACTTGGTTGGTAGTGAGACCAAAGCAGAAATCGAAATATGATGAAAAATGACATAATAATAATAATAATAATAATAATAATAATAATAATAATAATAATAATAATGAACCCCGAGCAATAACCCTCAACTGAAGGTGTTAATCGTGCCGAGGAGTGAATGGCTACTGTGTTAATTAGCTCGTGAACAATCCCCTACAGTCTTCGGAACCCTGTTTGTAAAAATAGCTACCCAACGTGCCGGGCAAATTTATGTGGAATT
>JBBBDQ010031537.1:0-25070 GCA_037127315.1 Ascarosepion bandense
CCCTGTTGCATCTTAGTGACATTATCAACACCCTCTGTCATCCCAAAAACTATTCTTTATTGACCTTTCTCTTCACTAATGTCTTCTGATTCTCTTTCACTCCCAGTAATCACTTGTACCTTAGTGACATTATTGCCATCTTCCGTCATTCAAAAACATAATATTTTATTGACCTTTCTCTTCACTAATGTCTTCTGATTCTCTTTCACTCCCAGTATTCACTCTGTACCTTAGTGACATTATTGCCATCTTCCGTCATTCAAAAACCTAATCTTTATTGACCTTTCTCTTCACTAATGTCTTCTGATTCTCTTTCACTCCCAGTAATCACTATACCTTAGTGACATTATTGCCATCTTCCGTCATTCAAAAACCTAATCTTTTATTGACCTTTCTCTTCACTAATGTCTTCTGATTCTCTTCACTCCCAGTAATCATCACCTTAGTGACATTATTGCCATCTTCCGTCATTCAAAACCTAATCTTTTATTGACCTTTCTCTTCACTAATGTCTTCTGATTCTCTTTTCACTCCCAGTAATCACTTGTACCTTAGTGACATTATTGCCATCTTCCGTCATTCAAAACCTAATCTTTTATTGATCTTTTCTCTTCACTAATGTCTTCTGATTCTCTTTCACTCCCAGTAATCACTTGTACCTTAGGCATTATTGCCATCTTCCGTCATTCCAAAACCTAATCTTTTATTGACCTTTCTCTTCACTAATGTCTTCTGATTCTTCACTCCCAGTAATCACTTGTACCTTAGTGACATTATTGCCATCTTCCGTCATTCAAAACCTAATCTTTGCTGACCCTCTTCTCTCACTAATGTCTTCTGATTCTCTTTCAATTTCCAGTATTCACTTAAAATTTAGTGACATTATTGCCATCTTCTGTCATTCAAAAACCTAATCTTATTGACCTTCTTCACTAATGTCTTCTGATTCTTCACTCCCAGTAATCACTTGTACCTTAGTGACATTATTGCCATCTTCCGTCATTCAAAACCTAATCTTTTATTGACCTTTCTCTTTCACTAATGTCTTCTGATTCTCTTTCAGCCCCAGTAATCACTTGTACCTTAGTGACATTATTGCCATCTTCCGTCATTCAAAAACCTAATCTTTTATTGACCTTTCTCTTCACTATTGTCTTCTGATTCTCTTCACTCCCAGTAATCACTTGCACCTTAGTGACATTATTGCCATCTTCCGTCATTCAAAAACCTAATCTTTTATTGACCTTTCTCTTCACTAATGTCTTCTGATTCTCTTCACTCCCAGTAATCACTTGTACCTTAGTGACATTATTGCCATCTTCCGTCATTCAAAAACTCTAATCTTTTATTGACCTTTCTCTTCTACTAATGTCTTCTGATTCTCTTTCACTCCTGTGCAATCACTTTTACCTTAGTGACATTATTGCCATCTTCCGTCATTCAAAAACCTAATCTTTTATTGACCTTTCTCTTCACTAATGTCTTCTGATTCTCTTTCACTCCCAGTAATCACTTGTACCTTTAGTGACATTATTGCCATCTTCCGTCATTCAAAAACCTTAATCTTTTATTGACCTTTCTCTTTCACTAATGTCTTCTGATTCTCTTTCACTCCCAGTAATCACTTGTACCTTAGTGACATTATTGCCATCTTCCGTCATTCAAAAACCTAATCTTTTATTGATCTTTCTCTTCACTAATGTCTTTATTCTCTTTCACTCCCCAGTAATCACTTGTACCTTAGTGACATTATTGCCATCTTCCGTCATTCAAAAACCTAATCTTTTATTGACCTTTCTCTTCACTTCAGTCATTTCTGATTCTCTTTTCACTCCCAGTAATCACTTGTACCTTAGTGACGTTATTGCCATCTTCTGTCATTCAAAAACCTAATCTTTTAGTGACCTTTCTCTTCACTAATGTCTTCTGATTCTCTTCACTCCCAGTAATCACTTGTACATTAGTGACATTATTGCCATCTTCCGTCATTCAAAAACCTTAATCTTTTATTGACCTTTCTCTTCAGTAATGTCTTCTGATTTCACCCTCAGCAATCACTTGTACCTTAGTGACATTATTGCCATCTTCCGTCATTCAAAAACCTAATTCCTTTATTGACCTTCACTCTTATTGTCTTCTGATTCTCTTTTCACTCCCAGTAATCACTTGTACCTTAGTGACATTATTGCCATCTTCCGTCATTCAAAACCTAATCTTTTATTGACCTTTCTCTTCACTAATGTCTTTCTGATTCTCTTTCACTCCCAGTAATCACTTGTACCTTAGTGACATTATTGCCATCTTCCGTCATTCAAAAACCTAATCTTTTATTGACCTTTTCTCTTCACTAATGTTCTGATTCTCTTTCACTCCCAGTAATCACTTGTACCTTAGTGACATTATTGCCATCTTCCGTCATTCAAAACCTAATCTTTTATTGACCTTTCACTATTGTCTTCTGGATTCTCTTTCACTCCCAGTATTCACTTGTACCTTAGTGACATTATTGCCATCTTCCGTCATTCAAAAACCTAATCTTTTATTGACCTTTCTCTTCACTAATGTCTTCTGATTCTCTTTGCCCCAGTATCTACTTGTACCTTAGTGACATTATTGCCATCTTCCGTCATTCAAAAACCTAATCTTTTATTGACCTTTCTCTTCACTAATGTCTTCTATTCTCTTTCACTCCCAGTAATCACTTGTACCTTATGACATTATTGCCATCTTCCGTCATTCAAAACCTAATCTTTTATTGACCTTTCTCTTCACTCAATGTCTTCTGATTCTCTTCACTCCCAGTATTCACTTGTACCCAGTGACATTATTGCCATCTTCTGTCATTCAAAACCTAATCTTTTATTGACCTTCACTAATGTCTTCTGATTCTCTTCACTCCCAGTAATCACTTGTACCTTAGTGACATTATTGCCATCTTCTGTCATTCAAAAACCTAATCTTTTATTGACCTTTCTCTTTCACTAATGTCTTCTGATTCTCTTCACTCCCAGTAATCACTTGTAAATTAGTGACATTATTGCCATCTTCCGTCATTCAAAAACCTAATCTTTTATTGACTTTTCTCTTCACTATTGTCTTCTGATTCTCTTTCACTCCCAGTATTCACTTGCACTCTAGTGACATTATTGCCATCTTCCGTCATTCAAAAACCTAACTTTTTATTGACCTTTCTTCACTAATGTCTTCTGATTCTCTTTCACTCCCAGTAATCACTTGTACCTTAGTGACATTATTGCCATCTTCCGTCATTCAAAAACCTAATCTTTTTATTGACCTTTCTTCACTTCACGCTTGATTCCTTCACTCCCAGTAATCACTTGTACCCTAGTGACATTATTGCCATTTTCCGTCATTCAAAAACATAATATTTTATTGACCTTTCTCTTCACTAATGTCTTCTGATTCTCTTTCACTCCCAGTATTCACTTGTACCTTAGTGACATTATTGCCATCTTCTGTCATTCAAAAACCTAATCTTTTATTGACCTTTCTCTTCACTAATGTCTTCTGATTCTCTTTCACTCCCGTATTCACTTGTACCTTAGTGACATTATTGCCATCTTCCGTCATTCAAAAACCTAATCTTTTATTGACCTTTCTCTTCACTAATGTCTTCTGATTCTCTTTCCTCCCAGTAATCACTTGTACCTTAGTGACATTATGCCCATCTTCCGTCATTCAAAAACCTAATCTTTTATTGACCTTTCTCTTCACTAATGTCTTCTGATTCTCTTTCACTCCCAGTAATCACTTGTACCTTAGTGACATTATTGCCATCTTCCGTCATTCAAAAACCTAATCTTTTATTGACCTTTCTCTTCACTAATGTCTTCTGATTCTCTTTCACTCCCAGTAATCACTTGTACCTTAGTGACATTATTGCCATCTTCCGTCATTCAAAAACATAATATTTTATTGACCTTTCTCTTCACTAATGTCTTCTGATTCTCTTTCACTCCCAGTATTCACTTATTTTTAGTGACATTATTGCCATCTTCCGTCATTCAAAAACCTAATCTTTTATTGACCTTTCTCTTCACTAATGTCTTCTGATTCTCTTTCACTCCCAGTAATCACTTGTACCTTAGTGACATTATTGCCATCTTCCGTCATTCAAAAACCTAATCTTTTATTGACCTTTCTCTTCACTAATGTCTTCTGATTCTCTTTCACTCCCAGTATTCACTTGTACCTTAGTGACATTATTGCCATCTTCCGTCATTCAAAAACCTAATCTTTTATTGACCTTTCTCTTCACTATTGTCTTCTGATTCTCTTTCACTCCCAGTATTCACTTGTACCTTAGTGACATTATTGCCATCTTCCGTCATTCAAAAACCTAATCTTTTATTGACCTTTCTCTTCACTAATGTCTTCTGATTCTCTTTCACTCCCAGTAATCACTTGTACCTTAGTGACATTATTGCCATCTTCCGTCATTCAAAAACCTAATCTTTTATTGACCTTTCTCTTCACTAATGTCTTCTGATTCTCTTTGCTCCCAGTAATCACTTGTACCTTAGTGACATTATTGCCATCTTCCGTCATTCAAAAACCTAATCTTTTATTGACCTTTCTCTTCACTATTGTCTTCTGATTCTCTTTCCTCCCAGTAATCACTTGTACCTTAGTGACATTATTGCCATCTTCCGTCATTCAAAAACCTAATCTTTTATTGACCTTTCTCTTCACTAATGTCTTCTAATTCCTTTCACTCCCAGTAATCACTTGTACCTTAGTGACATTATTGCCATCTTCCGTCATTCAAAAAACCTAATCTTTTATTGACCTTTCTCTTCACTAATGTCTTCTGATTCTCTTTCACTCCCAGTAATCACTTGTACCTTAGTGACATTATTGCCATCTTCCGTCATTCAAAAACCTAATCTTTCATTGACCTTTCTCTTCACTAATGTCTTCTGATTCTCTTTCACTCCCAGTAATCACTTGTACCTTAGTGACATTATTGCCATCTTCCGTCATTCAAAAACCTAATCTTTTATTGACCTTTCTCTTCACTATTGTCTTCTGATTCTCTTTCACTCCCAGTATTCACTTGTACCTTAGTGACATTATTGCCATCTTCCGTCATTCAAAAAACCTAATCTTTTATTGACCTTTCTCTTCACTAATGTCTTCTGATTCTCTTTCACTCCCAGTATTCACTTGTACCTTGGTGACATTATTGCCATCTTCCGTCATTCAAAAACCTAATCTTTTATTGACCTTTCTCTTCACTAATGTCTTCTGATTCTCTTTCACTCCCAGTAATCACTTGTACCTTAGTGACATTATTGCCATCTTCCGTCATTCAAAAACCTAATACTTTTTATTGACCTTTCTCTTCACTAATGTCTTCTGATTCTCTTTCACTCCCAGTATTCACTTGTACTTAGTGACATTATTACCATCTTCTGTCATTCAAAAACCTAATCTTTTATTGACCTTTCTCTTCACTAATGTTTTTCAGTTCTCTTTCACTCCCAGTATTCACTTGTACCTTAGTGACATTATTGCCATCTTCCGTCACTTAAAAAATACTAATCTTTTATTGACCTTTCTCTTCACTAATGTCTTCTGATTCTCTTGCTTCAGTAATCACTGTACCTTAGTGACATTATTGCCATCTTCTGTCATTCAAAAACCTAATCTTTTATTGACCGCTTTCTCTTCACTAATGTCTTCTGATTCTCTTTTACTCCCAGTATTCACTTGTACCTTAGTGACATTATTGCCATCTTCCGTCATTCAAAAACCTAATCTTTTATTGACCTTTCTCTTCACTAATGTCTTCTGATTCTCTTTCACTTCCAGTAATCACTTGTACCTTAGTGACATTATTGCCATCTTCTGTCATTCAAAAACCTAATCTTTTATTGACCTTTCTCTTCACTAATGTCTTCTGATTCTCTTTCACTCCCAGTAATCACTTGTACCTTAGTGACATTATGTTGCCGTCTTCCGTCATTCAAAAACCTAATCTTTTATTGACCTTTCTCTTCACTATTGTCTTCTGATTCTCTTTCCTCCCAGTATTCACTTGTACCTTAGTGACATTATTGCCATCTTCCGTCATTCAAAAACCCTAATCTTTTATTGACCTTTCTCTTCACTAATGTCTTCTGATTCTCTTTCCTCCCAGTATTCACTTGTACTTTAGTGACATTATTGCCATCTTCCGTCATTCAAAAACCTAATCTTTTATTGACCTTTCTCTTCACTAATGTCTTCTGATTCTCTTTCCTCCCAGTAATCACTTGTACCTTAGTGACATTATTGCCATCTTCCGTCATTCAAAAAACCTAATCTTTTATTGACCTTTCTCTTCACTAATGTCTTCTGATTCTCTTTCACTCCAGTATTCACTTGTACCTTGGTGACATTATTGCCATCTTCCGTCATTCAAAAAACCTAATCTTTTATTGACCTTTCTCTTCACTAATGTCTTCTGATTCTCTTTCACTCCCAGTATTCACTTTGTACCTTAGTGACATTATTGCCATCTTCTGTCATTCAAAAACCTAATCTTTTATTGACCTTTCTCTTCACTAATGTCTTCTGATTCTCTTTCACCCAGTATTCACTTGTACCTTAGTGACATTATTGCCATCTTCCGTCATTCAAAAACCTAATCTTTTATTGACCTTTCTCTTCACTAATGTCTTCTGATTCTCTTTCACTCCCAGTATTCACTTGTACCTTAGTGACATTATTGCCATCTTCAGAGTCATTCAAAAACCTAATCTTTTATTGACCTTTCTCTTCACTAATGTCTTCTGATTCTCTTTCACTCCCAGTAATCACTTGTACCTTAGTGACATTATTGCCATCTTCCGTCATTCAAAAACCTAATCTTTTATTGACTGACTTTCTCTTCACTAATGTCTTCTGATTCTCTTTCACTCCCAGTATTCACTTGTACCTTAGTGACATTATTGCCATCTTCTGTCATTCAAAAACCTCATCTTTTATTGACCTTTCTCTTCACTAACCTCTTCTGATTCTCTTTCACTCCCAGTATTCACTTGTACCTTAGTGACATAATTGCCATCTTCCGTCATTCAAAAACCTAATCTTTTATTATTCCTTTCTCTTCACTAATGTCTTCTGATTCTCTTTCACTCCCAGTATTCACTTGTACCTTAGTGACATTATTGCCATCTTTAGTCATTCAAAAACCTAATCTTTTATTGACCTTTCTCTTCACTAATGTCTTCTGATTCTCTTTCACTCCCAGTAATCACTTGTACCTTAGTGACATTATTGCCATCTTCCGTCATTCAAAAACCCCAATCTTTTTATTGACCTTTCTCTTCATATGTCTTTGATTCTCTTTCACTCCCAGTATTCACTTGTACCTTAGTGACATTATTGCCATCTTCTGTCATTCCAAAGCCTAATCTTTTATTGACCTTTCTCTTCACTAATGTCTTCTGATTCTCTTTCCTCCCAGTAATCACTTGTACCTTGGTAACCATTATTGCCATCTTCCGTCATTCAAAAAACTAATCTTTTATTGACCTTTCTCTTCACTATTGTCTTCTGATTCTCTTTCACTCCCAGTATTCACTTGTACATCGTAGTGACCTATTGCCATCTTCCGTCATTCAAAACCTAATCTTTTATTGACCTTTCTCTTCACTAATGTCTTCTGATTCTCTTTCACTCCCAGTATTCACTTGTACTTTAGTGACATTATTGCCATCTTCCGTCATTCAAAAACCTAATCTTTTATTGACCTTTCTCTTCACTAATGTCTTCTGATTCTCTTTCCTCCCAGTAATCACTTACCTTAGTGACATTATTGCCATCTTCCGTCATTCAAAAACCTAATCTTTTATTGACCTTTCTCTTCACTAATGTCTTCTGATTCTCTTTCACTCCCAGTATTCACTTGTACCTTAGTGACATTATTGCCATCTTCCGTCATTCAAAAACCTAATCTTTTATTGACCTTTCTCTTCACTAATGTCTTACAGTTCTCTTTCACTCCCAGTATTCACTTGTACCTTAGTGACATTATTGCCATCTTCTGTCATTCAAAAACCTAATCTTTTATTGACCTTTCTCTTCACTAATGTCTTCTGATTCTCTTTCACTCCCAGTATTCACTTGTACCTTAGTGACATTATTGCCATCTTCCGTCATTCAAAAACCTAATCTTTTATTGACCTTTCTCTTCACTAATGTCTTCCTGATTCTCTTCCTCAGTATTCACTTGTACCTTAGTGACATTATTGCCATCTTCTGTCATTCAAAAACCTAATCTTTTATTGACCTTTCTCTTCACTAATGTCTTCTGATTCTCTTTCACTCCCAGTATTTATTCACTTGTACCTTAGTGACATTATTGCCATCTTCCGTCATTCAAACTAATCTTTGTCTGACCTTTCTCTTCACTAATGTCTTCTGATTCTCTTTCACTCCCAGTAATCACTTGTACCTTAGTGACATTTGTGCCATCTTCCGTCATTCAAAAACCTAATCTTTTATTGACCTTTCTCTTCACTAATGTCTTCTGATTCTCTTTCACTCCCAGTATTCACTTGTACCTTAGTGACATTATTGCCATCTTCTGTCATTCAAAACTAATCTTTTATTGACCTTTCTCTTCACTAATATCTTCTGATTCTCTTTCACTCCCAGTATTCACTTGTACCTTAGTGACATTATTGCCATCTTCCGTCATTCAAAAACCTAATCTTTTATTGACCTTTCTCTTCACTAATGTCTTCTGATTCTCTTTCCTCCCAGTATTCACTTGTGATAATGTTGCCATCTTCCGTCATTCAAAAACCTAATCTTTTATTGACCTTTCTCTTCACTAATGTCTTCTGATTCTCTTTCCTCCCAGTAATCACTTGTACCTTAGTGACATTATTGCCATCTTCCGTCATTCAAAAACCTAATCTTTTATTGACCTTTCTCTTCACTAATGTCTTCTGATTCTCTTTCCTCCCAGTATTCACTTGTACCTTAGTGACATTATTGCCATCTTCTGTCATTCAAAAACCTAATCTTTTATTGACCTTTCTCTTCACTAATGTCTTCCTGATTCTCTTTCCTCCCAGTAATCACTTGTACCTTGGTGACATTATTGCCATCTTCCGTCATTCAAAAACCTAATCTTTTATTGACCTTTCTCTTCACTATTGTCTTCTGGTTCTCTTTCACTCCCAGTAATCACTTGTACCTTGGTGACATTATTGCCATCTTCCGTCATTCAAAAACATAATATTTTATTGACCTTTCTCTTCACTAATGTCTTCTGATTCTCTTTCACTCCCAGTATTCACTTGTACCTTAGTGACATTATTGCCATCTTCTGTCATTCAAAAACCTAATCTTTTATTGACCTTTCTCTTCACTAATGTCTTCCCTGATTCTCTTTCACTCCCAGTATTCACTTGTACCTTAGTGACATTATTGCCATCTTCCGTCATTCCAAAAACCTAATCTTTTATTGACCTTTCTCTTCACTAATGTCTTCTGATTCTCTTTCACTCCCAGTAATCACTTGTACCTTAGTGACATTATTGCCATCTTCCGTCATTCAAAAACATAATATTTTATTGACCTTTCTCTTCACTAATGTCTTCTGATTCTCTTTCTCCCCAGTATTCACTTGTACCTTAGTGACATTATTGCCATCTTCCGTCATTCAAAACCTAATCTTTTATTGACCTTTCTCTTCACTAATGTCTTCTGATTCTCTTTCACTCCCAGTAATCACTTGTACCTTAGTGACATTATTGCCATCTTCCGTCATTTCAAAAACCTAATCTTTTATTGACCTTTCTCTTCACTAATGTCTTCTGATTCTCTTTCCTCCCAGTAATCACTTGTAACTTAGTGACATTATTGCCATCTTCCGTCATTCCAAAAACCTAATCTTTTGTGTACTTCTCTTCACTAATGTCTTCAGTTCTCATCGGTGTCCACTGCTCGTAACATATTTGCCATTTCATCATTCAAAAACATAATATTTTATTGACCTTTCTCTTCACTAATGTCTTCTGATTCTCTTTCACTCCCAGTATTCACTTGTACCTTAGTGACATTATTGCCATCTTCCGTCATTCAAAAACCTAATCTTTTATTGACCTTTCTCTTCACTAATGTCTTCTGATTCTCTTTCCTCTGACTAATCACTTGTACCTTAGTGACATTATTGCCATCTTCCGTCATTCAAAAACCTAATCTTTTATTGACCTTTCTCTTCACTAATGTCTTCTGATTCTCTTTCACTCCCAGTAATCACTTGTATTTTTAGTGACATTATTGCCATCTTCCGTCATTCAAAAACCTAATCTTTTATTGACCTTTCTCTTCACTAATATCTTCTGATTCTCTTTCCTCCCAATCACTTGTGTACCTTAGTGACATTATTGCCATCTTCCGTCATTCAAAAACCTAATCTTTTATTGACCTTTCTCTTCACTAATGTCTTCTGATTCTCTTTCACTCCCAGTAATCACTTGTACCTTAGTGACATTATTGCCATCTTCCGTCATTCAAAAACCTAATCTTTTATTGACCTTTCTCTTCACTAATGTCTTCTGATTCTCTTTCACTCCCAGTAATCACTTGTACCTTAGTAGCGTTATTGCCATCTTCTGTCATTCAAAAAACCTAATCTTTTAGTGACCTTTCTCTTCACTAATGTCTTCTGATTCTCTTTCACTCCCAGTAATCACTTGTACCTTAGTGACATTATTGCCATCTTCCGTCATTCCAAAAACCTAATCTTTTATTGACCTTTCTCTTCACTAATGTCTTCTGATTCTCTTTCACTCCCAGTAATCACTTGTACCTTGGTAACATTATTGCCATCTTCCGTCATTCAAAAACCTAATCTTTTATTGACCTTTCTCTTCACTATTGTCTTCTGATTCTCTTTCACTCCCAGTAATCACTTGTACCTTAGTGACATTATTGCCATCTTCCGTCATTCAAAAAACCTAATCTTTTATTGACCTTTCTCTTCACTAATGTCTTCTGATTCTCTTTCACTCCCAGTAATCACTTGTACCTTAGTGACATTATTGCCATCTTCCGTCATTCAAAAACCTAATCTTTTATTGACCTTTCTCTTCACTAATGTCTTCTGATTCTCTTTCCTCCCAGTAATCACTTATACCTTAACTTAGTGACATTATTGCCATCTTCCGTCATTCAAAAACCTAATCTTTTATTGACCTTTCTCTTCACTATTGTCTTCTGATTCTCTTTCCTCCCAGTATTCACTTGTACCTTAGTGACATTATTGCCATCTTCCGTCATTCAAAAACCTAATCTTTTATTGACCTTTCTCTTCACTAATGTCTTCTGATTCTCTTTCCTCCCAAATATTCACTTGTACCTTAGTGACATTATTGCCATCTTCCGTCATTCAAAAACCTAATCTTTTCTTGACCTTTCTCTTCACTAATGTCTTCTGATTCTCTTTCACTCCCAGTAATCACTTGTACCTTAGTGACATTATTGCCATCTTCCGTCATTTCAAAACCTAATCTTTTATTGACCTTTCTCTTCACTAATGTCTTCTGATTCTCTTTCACTCCCAGTATTCACTTGTACCTTAGTGACATTATTGCATCTTCTGTCATTCAAAAACCTAATCTTTTATTGACCTTTCTCTTCACTAATGTCTTCTGATTCTCTTTCACTCCCAGTAATCACTTGTACCTTAGTGACATTATTGCCATCTTCTGTCATTCAAAAACCTAATCTTTTATTGACCTTTCTCTTCACTAATGTCTTCTGATTCTCTTTCACTCCAGTAATCACTTGTAACTTAGTGACATTATTGCCATCTTCCGTCATTCAAAAAACCTAATCTTTTATTGACCTTTCTCTTCACTATTGTCTTCTGATTCTCTTTCACTCCCAGTATTCACTTGTACCTTAGTGACATTATTGCCATCTTCCGTCATTCAAAAACCTAATCTTTTATTGACCTTTCTCTTCACTAATGTCTTCTGATTCTCTTTCACTCCCAGTAATCACTTGTACCTTGAGCTGACATTATTGCCATCTTCCGTCATTCAAAAACTAATCTTTTATTGACCTTTCTCTTCACTAATATCTTCTGATTCTCTTTCCTCCCAGTAATCACTTGTACCTTAGTGACATTATTGCCATTTTCCGTCATTCAAAAACATAATATTTTATTGACCTTTCTCTTCACTAATGTCTTCTGATTCTCTTTCACTCCCAGTATTCACCTTGTACCTTAGTGACATTATTGCCATCTTCTGTCATTCAAAAACCTAATCTTTTATTGACCTTTCTCTTCACTAATGTCTTCTGATTCTCTTTCACTCCCAGTATTCACTTGTACCTTAGTGACATTATTGCCATCTTCCGTCATTCAAAGCTAATCTTTTATTGACCTTTCTCTTCACTAATGTCTTCTGATTCTCTTTCACTCCCAGTAATCACTTGTACCTTAGTGACATTATTGCCATCTTCCGTCATTCAAAAACCTAATCTTTTATTGACCTTTCTCTTCACTAATGTCTTCTGATTCTCTTTCACTCCCAGTAATCACTTGTACCTTAGTGACATTATTGCCATCTTCCGTCATTCCAAAAACCTAATCTTTTATTGACCTTTCTCTTCACTAATGTCTTCTGATTCTCTTTCACTCCCAGTAATCACTTATGCCTTAGTGACATTATTGCCATCTTCCGTCATTCAAAAACATAATATTTTATTGACCTTTCTCTTCACTAATGTCTTCTGATTCTCTTTCCTCCCAGTATTCACTTGTACCTTAGTGACATTATTGCCATCTTCCGTCATTCAAAAACCTAATGCTTTTATTGACCTTTCTCTTCACTAATGTCTTCTGATTCTCTTTCACTCCCAGTAATCACTTGTACCTTAGTGACATTATTGCCATCTTCCGTCATTCAAAAACTAATCTTTTATTGACCTTTCTCTTCACTAATGTCTTCGTGATTCTCTTTCACTCCCAGTATTCACTTGTACCTTAGTGACATTATTGCCATCTTCCGTCATTCAAAAACCTAATCTTTTATTGACCTTTCTCTTCACTATTGTCTTCTGATTCTCTTTCACTCCCAGTATTCACTTGTACCTTAGTGACATTATTGCCATCTTCCGTCATTCAAAAACCTAATCTTTTATTGACCTTTCTCTTCACTAATGTCTTCTGATTCTCTTTCACTCCCAGTAATCACTTGTACCTTAGTGACATTATTGCCATCTTCCGTCATTCAAAAACCTAATCTTTTATTGACCTTTCTCTTCACTAATGTGCTTCTGATTCTCTTTCACTCCCAGTAATCACTTGTACCTTAGTGACATTATTGCCATCTTCCGTCATTCAAAAAACCTAATCTTTTATTGACCTTTCTCTTCACTATTGTCTTCTGATTCTCTTTCCTCCCAGTAATCACTTGTACCTTGTTATTGTTATTTTCATCTTCCGTCATTCAAAAACCTAATCTTTTATTGACCTTTCTCTTCACTAATGTCTTCTGATTCTCTTTCCTCCCAGTAATCACTTGTACCTTAGTGACATTATTGCCATCTTCCGTCATTCAAAAACCTAATCTTTTATTGACCTTTCTCTTCACTAATGTCTTCAGTTCTCTTTCACTCCCAGTAATCACTTGTACCTTAGTGACATTATTGCCATCTTCCGTCATTCAAAAACCTAATCTTTTATTGACCTTTCTCTTCACTAATGTCTTCTGATTCTCTTTCACTCCCAGTATTCACTTGTACTTAGTGACATTATTGCCATCTTCCGTCATTCAAAAACCTAATCTTTTATTGACCTTTCTCTTCACTAATGTCTTCTGATTCTCACTTTCCTCCCAGTATTCACTTGTACCTTAGTGACATTATTGCCATCTTCCGTCATTCGAAAACCTAATCTTTTATTGACCTTTCTCTTCACTAATGTCTTCTGATTCTCTTTCACTTCCAGTAATCACTTGTACCTTAGTGACATTATTGCCATCTTCTGTCATTCAAAAACCTAATCTTTTATTGACCTTTCTCTTCACTAATGTCTTCTGATTCTCTTTCACTCCCAGTATTCACTTGTACCTTAGTGACATTGTGCCATCTTCCGTCATTCAAAAACCTAATCTTTTATTGACCTTTCTCTTCACTAATGTCTTCTGATTCTCTTTCACTTCCAGTAATCACTTGTACCTTAGTGACATTGTGCCATCTTCTGTCATTTAAAAACCTAATCATTTATTGACCTTTCTCTTCACTAATGTCTTCTGATTCTCTTTCCTCCCAGTAATCACTTGTACCTTAGTGACATTATTGCCATCTTCTGTCATTCAAAAACCTAATCTTTTATTGACCTTTCTCTTCACTAATATCTTCTGATTCTCTTTCCTCCCAGTATTCACTTGTACCTTAGTGACATTATTGCCATCTTCCGTCATTCCAAAAACCTAATCTTTTATTGACCTTTCTCTTCACTAATGTCTTCTGATTCTCTTTCACTCCCAGTATTCACTTGTACCTTAGTGACATTATTGCCATCTTCCGTCATTCAAAAACCTAATCTTTTATTGACCTTTCTCTTCACTAATGTCTTCTGATTCTCTTTCCTCCCAGTATTCACTTGTACCTTAGTGACATTATTGCCATCTTCCGTCATTCAAAAACCTAATCTTTTATTGACCTTTCTCTTCACTAATGTCTTCTGATTCTCTTTCCTCCCAGTAATCACTTGTACCTTAGTGACATTATTGCCATCTTCCGTCATTCAAAAACCTAATCTTTTATTGACCTTTCTCTTCACTAATGTCTTCTGATTCTCTTTCACTCCCAGTATTCACTTGTACCTTAGTGACATTATTGCCATCTTCCGTCATTCAAAAACCTAATCTTTTATTGACCTTTCTCTTCACTAATGTCTTCTGATTCTTTCACTCCCAGTAATCACTTGTACCTTAGTGACATTATTGCCATCTTCTGTCATTCAAAAACCTAATCTTTTAGTGACCTTTCTCTTCACTAATGTCTTCTGATTCTCTTTCACTCCCAGTAATCACTTGTACCTGAGTGACATTATTGCCATCTTCTGTCATTCAAAAACCTAATCTTTTAGTGACCTTTCTCTTCACTAATGTCTTCTGATTCTCTTTCACTCCCAGTAATCACTTGTACCTTAGTGACATTATTGCCATCTTCTGTCATTCAAAAACCTAATCTTTTAGTGACCTTTCTCTTCACTAATGTCTAATGATTCTCTTTCACTCCCAGTAATCACTTGTACCTTAGTGACATTATTGCCATCTTCTGTCATTCAAAAACCTAATCTTTTAGTGACCTTTCTCTTCACTAATGTCTTCTGATTCTCTTTCACTCCCAGTAATCACTTGTACCTTAGTGACATTATTGCCATCTTCTGTCATTCAAAAACCTAATCTTTTAGTGACCTTTCTCTTCACTAATGTCTTCTGATTCTCTTTCACTCCCAGTATTCACTTGTACCTTAGTGACATTATTGCCATCTTCCGTCATTCAAAAACCTAATCTTTTATTGACCTTTCTCTTCACTAATGTCTTCTGATTCTCTTTCACTCCAATCACTTGTACCTTAGTGACATTATTGCCATCTTCTGTCATTCAAAAACCTAATCTTTTATTGACCTTTCTCTTCACTAATGTCTTCTGATTCTCTTTCACTCCCAGTAATCACTTGTACCATAGTGACATTATTGCCATCTTCTGTCATTCAAAAACCTAATCTTTTATTGACCTTTCTCTTCACTAATGTCTTCTGATTCTCTTTCACTCCCAGTAATCACTTGTACCATAGTGACATTATTGCCATCTTCTGTCATTCAAAAACCTAATCTTTTATTGACCTTTCTCTTCACTAATGTCTTCTGATTCTCTTTCACTTCCAGTAATCACTTGTACCTTAGTGACATTATTGCCATCTTCCGTCATTCAAAAACCTAATCTTTTATTGACCTTTCTCTTCACTAATGTCTTCTGATTCTCTTTCACTCCCAGTAATCACTTGTACTGTAGTGACATTATTGCCATCTTCTGTCATTCAAAAACCTAATCTTTTATTGACCTTTCTCTTCACTAATGTCTTCTGATTCTCTTTCACTCCCAGTAATCACTTGTACCTTAGTGACATTATTGCCATCTTCCGTCATTCAAAAACCTAATCTTTTATTGACCTTTCTCTTCACTAATGTCTTCTGATTCTCTTTCACTCCCAGTAATCACTTGTACCTTAGTGACATTATTATCATCTTCCGTCATTCAAAAACCTAATCTTTTATTGACCTTTCTCTTCACTAATGTCTTCTGATTCTCTTTCACTCCCAGTAATCACTGGCACCTTAGTGACATTATTGCCATCTTCCGTCATTCAAAAACATAATATTTTATTGACCTTTCTCTTCACTAATGTCTTCTGATTCTCTTTCACTCAGTATTCACTTGTACCTTAGTGACATTATTGCCATCTTCCGTCATTCAAAAACCTAATCTTTTATTGACCTTTCTCTTCACTAATGTCTTCTGATTCTCTTTCACTCCAGTAATCACTTGTACCTTAGTGACATTATTGCCCTCTTAAATAAATTAAAAATACAATCTTTAGTGACCTTCTATTATATCAATCATTTTAAATTCTTTCCTCCAATTCCATGCCTTCAATGAGACATTATTTGTATCATAATCATTTCAAAATAATGTTACATTGATACTTTCTCTTATGTGTCTTCAAATTCTTTCATCTGGTGTTCCTTGTACCTTAGTGACATTATTGCCATCTTCCGTCATTCAAAAACCTAATCTTTTATTGACCTTTCTCTTCACTAATGTCTTCTGATTCTCTTTCACTCCCAGTAATCACTTGTACCTTAGTGACATTATTGCCATCTTCCGTCATTCAAAAACCTAATCTTTTATTGACCTTTTCTCTTCACTAATGTCTTCTGATTCTCTTTCACTCCCAGTAATCACTTAGTATTGTAGTGACATTATTGCCATCTTCCGTCATTCAAAACCTAATCTTTTATTGACCTTTCTCTTCACTATTGTCTTCTGATTCTCTTTCACTCCCAGTAATCACTTGTACCTTAGTGACATTATTGCCATCTTCCGTCATTCAAAAACCTAATCTTTATTGACCTTTCTCTTCACTAATGTCTTCTGATTCTCTTTCCTCCCCAGTAATCACTTGTACCTTAGTGACATTATTGCCATCTTCCGTCATTCAAAAACCTAATCTTTTATTGACCTTTCTCTTCACTAATGTCTTCTGATTCTCTTTCTCCAGTAATCACTTGTACTATTAGTGACATTATTGCCATCTTCCGTCATTCAAAAACCTAATCTTTTATTGACCTTTCTCTTCACTAATGTCTTCTGATTCTCTTTCACTCCCAGTAATCACTTGTACCTTAGTGGCATTATTGCCATCTTCCGTCATTCAAAAACCTAATCTTTTATTGACCTTTCTCTTCACTATTGTCTTCTGATTCTCTTTCACTCCCAGTATTCACTTGTACCTTAGTGACATTATTGCCATCTTCCGTCATTCAAAAACCTAATCTTTTATTGACCTTTCTCTTCACTAATGTCTTCTGATTCTCTTTCACTCCCAGTATTCACTTGTACCTTAGTGACATTATTGCCATCTTCCGTCATTCAAAAACCTAATCTTTTATTGACCTTTCTCTTCACTAATGTCTTCTGATTCTCTTTCCTCCCAGTAATCACTTGTACCTTAGTGACATTATTGCCATCTTCCGTCATTCAAAAACCTAATCTTTTATTGACCTTTCTCTTCACTAATGTCTTCTGATTCTCTTTCACTCCCAGTATTCACTTGTACTTAGTGACATTATTGCCATCTTCCGTCATTCAAAAACCTAATCTTTTATTGACCTTTCTCTTCACTAATGTCTTCTGATTCTCTTTCACTCCCAGTATTCACTTGTACCTTAGTGACATTATTGCCATCTTCCGTCATTCGAAAACCTAATCTTTTATTGACCTTTCTCTTCACTAATGTCTTCTGATTCTCTTTCACTTCCAGTAATCACTTGTACCTTAGTGACATTATTGCCATCTTCTGTCATTCAAAAACCTAATCTTTTATTGACCTTTCTCTTCACTAATGTCTTCTGATTCTCTTTCACTCCCAGTATTCACTTGTACCTTAGTGACATTATTGCCATCTTCTGTCATTCAAAAACCCTAATCTTTTATTGACCTTTCTCTTCACCTAATGTCTTCTGATTCTCTTTCACTTCCAGTAATCACTTGTACCTTAGTGACATTATTGCCATCTTCTGTCATTCAAAAACCTAATCATTTATTGACCTTTCTCTTCACTAATGTCTTCTGATTCTCTTTCACTCCCAGTAATCACTTGTACCTTAGTGACATTATTGCCATCTTCTGTGTCATTCAAAAACCTAATCTTTTATTGACCTTTCTCTTCACTAATATCTTCTGATTCTCTTTCCTCCCAGTATTCACTTGTACCTTAGTGACATTATTGCCATCTTCCGTCATTCAAAAACCTAATCTTTTATTGACCTTTCTCTTCACTAATGTCTTCTGATTCTCTTTCACTCCCAGTATTCCCTTGTACCTTAGTGACATTATTGCCATCTTCCGTCATTCAAAAACCTAATCTTTTATTGACCTTTCTCTTCACTAATGTCTTCTGATTCTCTTTCACTCCCAGTATTCACTTGTACCTTAGTGACATTATTGCCATCTTCCGTCATTCAAAAAACCTAATCTTTTATTGACCTTTCTCTTCACTAATGTCTTCTGATTCTCTTTCACTCCCAGTAATCACTTGTACCTTAGTGACATTATTGCCATCTTCCGTCATTCAAAAACCTAATCTTTTATTGACCTTTCTCTTCACTAATGTCTTCTGATTCTCTTTCACTCCCAGTATTCACTTGTACCTTAGTGACATTATTGCCATCTTCCGTCATTCAAAAACCTAATCTTTGTGACCTTTCTCTTCACTAATGTCTTCTGATTCTCTTTCACTCCCAGTAATCACTTGTACCTTAGTGACATTATTGCCATCTTCTGTCATTCCAAACCCTAATCTTTTAGTGACCTTTCTCTTCACTAATGTCTTCTGATTCTCTTTCACTCCCAGTAATCACTTGTACCTGAGTGACATTATTGCCTGCATCTTCTCTGTCATTCAAAAACCTAATCTTTTAGTGACCTTTCTCTTCACTAATGTCTTCTGATTCTCTTTCACTCCCAGTAATCACTTGTACCTTAGTGACATTATTGCCATCTTCTGTCATTCAAAAACCTAATCTTTTAGTGACCTTTCTCTTCACTAATGTCTAATGATTCTCTTTCACTCCCAGTAATCACTTGTACCTTAGTGACATTATTGCCATCTTCTGTCATTCAAAACTAATCTTTTAGTGACCTTTCTCTTCTCTAATGTCTTCTGATTCTCTTTCACTCCCAGTAATCACTTGTACCTTAGTGACATTATTGCCATCTTCTGTCATTCAAAAACCTAATCTTTTTAGTGACCTTTCTCTTCTATTATCTTCCTGATTCTCTTTCACTCCAAATATTCACTTGTACCTTAGTGACATTATTGCCATCTTCCGTCATTCAAAAAACCTAATCTTTTATTGACCTTTCTCTTCACTAATGTCTTCTGATTCTCTTTCACTCCCAGTAATCACTTGCCTTAGTGACATTATTGCCATCTTCTGTCATTCAAAAACCTAATCTTTTATTGACCTTTCTCTTCACTAATGTCTTCTGATTCTCTTTCACTCCCAGTAATCACTTGTACCATAGTGACATTGTTACTTTTCTGTCATTCAAAAACCTAATCTTTATTGACCTTTCTCTTCACTAATGTCTTCTGATTCTCTTTCACTCCCAGTAATCACTTGTACCATAGTGACATTATTGCCATCTTCTGTCATTCAAAAACCTAATCTTTTATTGACGCTTTTTCTCTTCACTAATGTCTTCTGATTCTCTTTCACTTCCAGTAATCACTTGTACCTTAGTGACATTATTGCCTCTTCCGTCATTCAAAAACCTAATCTTTTATTGACCTTTCTCTTCACTAATGTCTTCTGATTCTCTTTCACTCCCAGTAATCACTTGTACCTTAGTGACATTATTGCCATCTTCTGTCATTCAAAAACCTAATCTTTTAGTGACCTTTCTCTTCACTAATGTCTTCTGGTCTCTTTCACTCCCAGTAATCACTTGTACCTTAGTGACATTATTGCCATCTTCTGTCATTCAAAAACCTAATCTTTTAGTGACCTTTCTCTTCACTAATGTCTTCTGATTCTCTTTCACTCCCCAGTATTCACTTGTACCTTAGTGACATTATTGCCATCTTCTGTCATTCAAAAACCTAATCTTTTAGTGACCTTTCTCTTCACTAATGTCTTCTGATTCTTTCACTCCCAGTAATCACTTGTACCTTAGTGACATTATTGCCATCTTCTGTCATTCAAAAACCTAATCTTTTATTGACCTTTCTCTTCACTAATGTCTTCTGATTCTCTTTCACTCCCAGTAATCACTTGTACCTTAGTGACATTATTGCCATCTTCTGTCATTCAAAAACCTAATCTTTTAGTGACCTTTCTCTTCACTAATGTCTTCTGATTCTCTTTCACTCGGCTAATCACTTGTACCTGAGTGACATTATTGCCATCTTCTGTCATTCAAAAACCTAATCTTTTAGTGACCTTTCTCTTCACTAATGTCTTCTGATTCTCTTTCACTCCCAGTATTCACTTGTCTCCAATGACATTATTGCCATCTTCCGTCATTCAAAAACCTAATCTTTATTGACCTTTCTCTTCACTAATGTCTTCTGATTCTCTTTCACTCCCAGTATTCACTTGTACCTTGGTGACATTATTGCATCTTCTGTCATTCAAAAACCCTAATCTTTTAGTGACCTTTCTCTTCACTAATGTCTTCTGATTCTCTTTCACTCCCAGTATTCACTTGTACCTTAAGTGACATTATTGCCATCTTCTGTCATTCAAAAAACCTAATCTTTTAGTGACCTTTCTCTTCACTAATGTCTTCTGATTCTCTTTCACTCCCAGTAATCACTTGTACCTGAGTGACATTATTGCCATCTTCTGTCATTCAAAAACCTAATCTTTTAGTGACCTTTCTCTTCACTAATGTCTTCTGATTCTCTTTCACTCCCCAGTATTCACTTGTACCTTAGTGACATTATTGCCATCTTCTGTCATTCAAAAACCTAATCTTTTATTGACCTTTCTCTTCACTAATGTCTTCTGATTCTCTTTCCTCCCAGTAATCACTTGTACCTGAGTGACATTATTGCCATCTTCTGTCATTCAAAAACCTAATCTTTTTAGTAACCTTTCTCTTCACTAATGTCTTCTGATTCTCTTTCACTCCCAGTATTCACTTGTACCTTAGTGACATTATGCCATCTTCTGTCATTCAAAAACCTAATCTTTTAAAGCATTTTCTCTTCACTAATGTCTTCTGATTCTCTTTCACTCCCAGTAATCACTTGTACCTTAGTGACATTATTGCCATCTTCTGTCATTCAAAAACCTAATCTTTTAGTGACCTTTCTCTTCACTAATATCTTCTGATTCTCTTTCCTCCCAGTAATCACTTGTACCTTAGTGACATTATTGCCATCTTCTGTCATTCAAAAACCTAATCTTTTAGTGACCTTTCTCTTCACTAATGTCTTCTGATTCTCTTTCCTCCCAGTAATCACTTGTACCTTAGTGACATTGCCATCTTCCGTCATTCAAAAACCTAATCTTATTGACCTTTCTCTTCACTAATGTCTTCTGATTCTCTTTCACTCCCAGTAATCACTTGTACCTGAGTGACATTATTGCCATCTTCTGTCATTCAAAAACCTAATCTTTTAGTGACCTTTCTCTTCACTAATGTCTTCTGATTCTCTTTCACTCCCAGTATTCACTTGTACCTTAGTGACATTATTGCCATCTTCTGTCATTTCAAGGCTTCATCCTTTAGTGACCTTTCTCTTCACTAATGTCTTCTGATTCTCTTTTCCCTCCCAGTAATCACTTGTACCTTACGTGACATTATTACCATCTTCTGTCATTCAAAAACCTAATCTTTTAGTGACCTTTCTCTTCACTAATGTCTTCAGTTCTCTTTCCTCCCAATATTCACTTGTACCTTAGTGACATTATTGCCATCTTCTGTCATTCAAAAACCTAATCTTTTAGTGACCTTTCTCTTCACTAATGTCTTCTGATTCTCTTTCACTCCAGTATCAACTGCCTTAATTGACATTATTGCCATCTTTGTCATTCAAAAACCTAATCTTTTAGTGACCTTTCTCTTCACTAATGTCTTTAAATTCTCTTTCACTCCCAGTAATCACTTGTACCTTAGTGACATTATTGCCATCTTCTGTCATTCAAAAACCTAATCTTTTAGTGACCTTTCTCTTCACTAATGTCTTCTGATTCTCTTTCCTCCCAGTAATCACTTGTACCTTAGTGACATTATTGCCATCTTCTGTCATTCAAAAACCTAATCTTTTAGTGACCTTTCTCTTCACTAATGTCTTCTGATTCTCTTTTCCTCCCAGTAATCACTTGTACCTTAGTGACATTATTGCCATCTTCCGTCATTCAAAAACCTAATCTTTTATTGACCTTTCTCTTCACTAATGTCTTCTGATTCTCTTTCACTCCAGTAATCACTTGTACCTTTGTGACTTGTGTGCCATCTTCCGTCATTCAAAAACCTAATCTTTGACCTTTCTCTTCACTAATGTCTTCTGATTCTGCTTTCACTCCCAGTAATCACTTGTACCTTAGTGACATTGTTACCATCTTCCGTCATTCAAAAACCTAATCTTTTATTGACCTTTCTCTTCACTAATGTCTTCAATTCTCTTTCACTCCCAGTAATCACTTGTACCTTAGTGACATTATTGCCATCTTCTGTCATTCAAAAACCTAATCTTTTAGTGACCTTTCTCTTCACTAATGTCTTCTGATTCTCTTTCACTCAGTATTCACTTGTACCTTAGTGACATTACTGCCATCTTCTGTCATTCAAAAACCTAATCTTTTAGTGACCTTTCTCTTCACTAATGTCTTCTGATTCTCTTTCACTCCCAGTAATCACTTGTACCTTAGTGACATTATTGCCATCTTCCGTCATTTAAAAACCTAATCTTTTATTGACCTTTCTCTTCACTAATGTCTTCTGATTCTCTTTCACTCCCAGTAATCACTTGTACCTGAGTGACATTATTGCCATCTTCTGTCATTCAAAAACCTAATCTTTTAGTGACCTTTCTCTTCACTAATGTCTTCTGATTCTCTTTCACTCCAAGTAATCACTTGTACCTTAGTGACATTATTGCCATCTTCATCATTCAAAAACCTAATCTTTTAGTAACCTTTCTCTTCACTAATGTCTTCTGATTCTCTTTCCTCCCAGTAATCACTTGTACCTTAGTGACATTATTGCCATCTTCTGTCATTCAAAAACCTAATCTTTTATTGACCTTTCTCTTCACTAATGTCTTCTGATTCTCTTTCCTCCCAGTAATCACTTGTACCTTGGTGACATTATTGCCATCTTCCGTCATTCAAAAAACCTAATCTTTTATTAGTCCTTTCTCTTCACTAATGTCTTCTGATTCTCTTTCCTCCCAGTAATCACTTGTACCTGAGTGACTTGTGTACCATCTTCTGTCATTCAAAAACCTAATCTTTTAGTGACCTTTCTCTTCACTAATGTCTTCTGATTCTCTTTCACTCCAGTATTCACTTGTACCTTAGTGACATTGTTACCCATCTTCTGTGTTCAAAAAACCTAATCTTTTAGTGACCTTTCTTCACTAATGTCTTCTGATTCTCTTTCACTCCAGTAATCACTTGTACCTTGGTGACATTATTGCCATCTTCTGTCATTCAGAAACTAATCTTTTATTGACCTTTCTCTTCACTAATGTCTTCTGATTCTCTTTCACTCCCAATATTCACTTGTACCTTAGTGACATTATTGCCATCTTCTGTCATTCAAAAACCTAATCTTTTAGTGACCTTTCTCTTCACTAATGTCTTCTGATTCTCTTTCACTCCCAGTAATCACTTGTACCTTAGTGACATTATTGCCATCTTCCGTCATTCAAAAACCTAATCTTTTATTGACCTTTCTCTTCACCTAATGTCTTCTGATTCTCTTTCTCCCAGTAATCACTTGTACCTTAGTGACATTGACACCCATCTTCCGTCATTCAAAAACATAATATTTTATTGACCTTTCTCTTCACTAATGTCTTCTGATTCTCTTTCACTCCCAGTATTCACTTGTACCTTAGTGACATTATTGCCATCTTCTGTCATTCAAAAACCTAATCTTTTAGTGACCTTTCTCTTCACTAATGTCTTCTGATTCTCTTTCACTCCCAGTATTCACTTGTACCTTAGTGACATTATTGCCATCTTCTGTCATTCAAAAACCTAATCTTTTAGTGACCTTTCTCTTCACTAATGTCTTCTGATTCTCTTTCACTCCCAGTAATCACTTGTACCTTAGTGACATTATTGCCATCTTCCGTCATTCAAAAACCTAATCTTTTATTGACCTTTCTCTTCACTAATGTCTTCTGATTCTCTTTCACTCCCAGTAATCACTTGTACCTGAGTGACATTATTGCCATCTTCCGTCATTCAAAATCCTAATCTTTTATTGACCTTTCTCTTCACTAACGTCTTCTGATTCTCTTTCACTCCCAGTATTCACTTGTACCTTAGTGACATTATTGCCATCTTCTGTCATTCAAAAACCTAATCTTTTATTGACCTTTCTCTTCACTAATGTCTTCTGATTCTCTTTCACTCCCAGGAATCACTTGTACCTTAGTGACATTATTGCCATCTTCCGTCATTCAAAAACCTAATCTTTTATTGACCTTTCTCTTCACTAATGTCTTCTGATTCTCTTTCACTCCCAGTATTCACTTGTACCTTAGTGACATTATT
>JBBBDQ010031559.1:0-13240 GCA_037127315.1 Ascarosepion bandense
AAAATAAATTGGACTGGAGAATATATAAGGCTGACCCACCCGAGAATGAAAACGGGACAAAATAACAATGGACAATGGGAATCTCGAACTGGATCATAACAAAAGTAAAGGAGCCGGGAACAGGCTAGGACAAACACATTCACTCACATTAACTAGGCACAAAAGAGACTTCTACCTTACCCACGGGAGGGGTTCCAAAGGAATCCACCCCGATGCAACTAGCAGATCTAAAAGAGAAAATCAAGGCTAGCCCCGGTCACGCGAACCAGGCTCGCTGCATATACCCACCTTTCGCTGAACTCTGTCGGGTGCAGCCGTTTTCGTTCAGTTCTAATCTTAATTTTGAGCTGGTGCTCAAAATATCGGATTAGATCCTGATCCGAAAGACGACCGCCCCGCAAGACTTCCTCCAGACGCGTCATCCAAATCACCATTCTAGCCGTGGCCAGTAGCGACAGAAACACCATCCGCTTCACTCCAGAGTACGGGGGCGACACATTGTCCACAGCGTATGCGCGATCAATGAGCACAAGCTCCCGCGGCGCGATACGAGCAGTCAACTCGCCGACACGCGCCCACAACGGGCGAACGCGCGAACAATGGAAGAAGGCGTGCGCAGACGTCTCCTTAATTCCAAGGACGCAACGTTCACAATCTGGCAAATCCGCCAGGCCCATTGCGAAACGCTTGTCATTGAGAGACAAACCATTCCGAGCCAATCGCCAGGTCAGAGAAAACTCAGAGTTGTTGAGCCAATCCGCACCTGGCGCCCAAGACCAATGAGAGCGATACTCCTCTCTCGACATGCCGAGCTTACTCCACAGTTCATCCTTCACGGCGCCCTCCACTAATCCCCGATAGAAGATTCTCCTAGGCCGTGAAAGGTCACTGGACCATGGAATGGCCCGAAGGGCCGTCAGACATTCGAGCAGGAATTTCGGCCGCCCCCAAGGCCTATTGCTAGTCCTTAGGAGCGGGGAGTGATAGTGAGGCTAGGGAACATGTCCCTCACTACCCCCGCAAGCAACCGATCTTCCTCCAACGCGCGCCTGAGGAATGCCAACCTCGAAGCGAGCACGTGGCTCCTCAAGTGTGGCATCCCCAGACCCCCTTGACACGGACGGAGGCAGCAGACTCCTTTGTCGACCATGTGTTTGCGTCCTCTCCAAAGACAGGAGAATAGCAAACGCTCGAGCGCCTTCTCATGATCGTCACAAAGGGGAAGTACAGACAGCCGGTAAAGGATTCTGGGAAAGAGGTATGTATTACACACCTCCGCCAGACCCTTCACGGAGAGACTCCGTCGACGCCAAATCTCGACCGACGCGCCGACCTTTGCCTGTACTTCTGACCAGTTTTTCTCCAACTGTAAGTCCGGACCGAACCAAACTCCGAGGAGCTTGACCGGCCCGTCCGTCCAGTCGAAGGGCCCCGGGAGGGAAACACCCTTCCAGGCACCTAACCGCAAGCCGGACGACTTGTCGCGGTTAATTCTGGCCCCTGTTACCTGTTCGTACCGTTCAAGCGCCTTCTGTACCGCCCTTATGTCCCTGCGGGAGGACACAAAGGTCGTTACGTCATCGGCGTACGCGGAAACCCTGGCTCGAGCTCCTCCAGGGACAGCAATTCCACGCAGGACCGGACTGCACGTCTCGTCCCTTAGCCGGCGAAGGAGAGGCTCCAACGCCAGGACGTAAAGGAGAGGCGACAGTGGACAACCCTGTCGGACCGACCTAGACAGCGCGAAAGCGCTCGACAGCTTCCCGTTCACCTGTACCACAGCCTTGGGGGAGCGATACAGAAGGCTAATCCAGCGGCTGAAGTCGGGTTTGAATCCGGCGGCCTGCAGGACAGCAGCCAGGTAGCCATGGTCAATCCTATCAAATGCCTTGGACTGATCCAAATTGATCAGCGCGGCCTCTTCGTCGTCTTCTACACCCTCTACGATCGTGCGAATCAAGTGCAGGTTGCTCTGAATTGTTCGTCCCTTCACAGAACAAGTCTGATCCGGTTCCAACAGAGACTCGGCAACTAGCTGCAAGCGATTCGTCAGGATCTTGGCCAAAATCTTTAACTCTGTGTTTAGCAGAGTTATGGGCCTGTAATCATCTAATCCCCGCCCAACCTTCTTGCCTTTTCCCAACAGCGTGATCACGCCCCTGGTGATCCGACCGGGGATGGACCCCTGCCGAAACCAGTGGTTGAACACGACAGTCAAGAGCGGGACAAAAAGGTGCGACATCCTCAAGTACAATTCATAGGGCAAACCATCCAAACCTGGCGACTTGCCACTGCCGGTCTTCTTCAAAGCCGCGTAGACTTCGTCCTCCGTAATCTCCCCTTCGCAGCTAGCCGCTTCAGCCGGCAAAAGCCGGGGAAAGTCAGCCAAATAGCTGCGAAACTCCTCGTCACGGAGACCAGGCTCCTTGGTAAACCGGTGTTCGAAATGCTGCCGGAACGCCTCGCACATGTCGTCGGTGGACCTAAGGAGATGTCCCTCCGGGTCGCGCACCTCTCGAATGTACCGATCGCCGGCCCGACGAATTTCTTCCTTGCGCAGTTCTGCGCCCATGTTCACAGCTTCGGAAGACATCTTGCTTAACTTAGCTCTAATTACCTGACCCATATAGCGCTCGCTAGTCGTGCGCCTCAGGGCCTCCCTGGCTAAGGCTATCTCGAGGGGATCCCCACCAGCCTCCGCCCGGGCGAAATTAGCACTAAGTGTCTTTGCCTCCGCAGCCTTATCTAGTTTGAGCCGCTGGCTATATTTGGTGGCAAAAGACCTAATGGAGTCCTTAAGGTTAACCCACCACTTATTCCCAATGACTCGCCCAATTAACGCCCGCTGAACTAGTTTTGTCAGCTGGTCACGAAAGTCCCGCCTGTCCAGTAAGGACTGATTGAACTTCCAATAACCAGCCAACCTAGGCCTAAAGTCTAACACCACACGGGCACAAACGAGTTTGTGGTCCGTGTAGCCTAGCCAGTGGAACGTTGGACATTCTAAGAAGTCTATGTCGGCCACT
Source organism: Ascarosepion bandense (assembly GCA_037127315.1). Classification (NCBI taxonomy): domain Eukaryota; kingdom Metazoa; phylum Mollusca; class Cephalopoda; order Sepiida; family Sepiidae; genus Ascarosepion; species Ascarosepion bandense. The sequence continues at coordinate 3,027 of JBBBDQ010031559.1, forward strand.
CTCACTAACATCCTATCCAGGTACGCAGATACCCGGGTAGAAGGCCAATTAAGCGCCCACGTCCACATACTCCCTTCCGGATGATCGACCCGGTATCTATCGACGAGACCAAATTCGTCGATCAGATCAACCAGGCTACGATCATCATTCCTCCCGCTAGCGCCCCTCCCTCTATCCCATTTGGGGGTTAGGATGGCATTCCAGTCCCCAACTAAGATTAGCCGTGCTGAATGCACCATAAAGGGCTCCAACAGCCGAAAGAAAGAGACACGCTCACCTTGCTTATTGGGCGCATAAACCACAATCAACCGGAACAATTTGCTTTTCACTGCAATATCGGCCACGATCAGCCGGCCCTCGGCACCGACATGGACAAGGTCAACCTTCGCGTCCAGGGTACGCTTGACCAGCAAAGAAACACCTCTGGCTTGCCGGCTCCCATATGCTGAATAGACGACAAAGTCGTTAGACAGCACACAAGAGTCGACTTCGCAAACAAAGTGAGTCTCTTGGATCGCGGCCACATCCACGCCGAAGGACAAGAGGTCACGAAGCAGGCGAGCCGCCTTACCCCGATCCCTCAGGCCCTTCGCATTCAAGCTGGCTATCTTAATAGACATCTTTTAGTTCTGAAAAGAAAAAACAAAGAAACATGCAACAAAGGCACTAGTCGCATACGGGGTAGAAATCTCGGGCAGAGGGGACCCCGACGGACTGTCCTAGGGACCCCGTACCAATGTCGGACGTAATCCGCCCGTCTAGGACAATCCCGCCGACGTCGGTGGGATATGTTAGTTTTACCACCCTATATAAGCATGGGTGGAGAATAACCGGGAACCTCCCCGAACAATTTTTGCCCATTTTTTTGAGCTCAGGTGTGTTCATAGTGACCATCCTTATTTTAGGATAGTGTAATTTGGCCTCTTCAATATGGTCCCAGACCCTCAGGTTACCCCCGGTGTTTCTAACGAGGGTAATTATTCCTGGGGCCTGGGGAAAGTTTGTTGGCTCTTCTGTAGAAAGTCCTTTAACTTTAGTTAGTTTGAGGAGCGGCTTCAGGAGCTTTCTCCTCTGCGAGGACCACTCCTCCACAATACCTTCGTCCACCTTCAACAGTGCATCACCTTGAGGGAGGGCTTTCTTTTTTTTTGCCCGAGAGGGAGTGGGAATAGGAGAAGGGGAGGGAGAGGGATGTTACAGGCATCTGTTTTTTTAAAGGGATCAAATTAAAGGTTGGGGACTGGGAAGCTTTGCGCGGGGAAGAAGGTAGGCTTCTAGCTTTATCGGCATACGTGTGCCTGACCGGAGAGACCGGTACAGACGCGCACTTGTCCCTATATTTCCTTCTTTCGGAGCTCCTGCTCCTCCTTCTGCTTTTTATGCCGTCCTGTTGCTCATCTTCCGCCTCTCTTCCGCGCTTCAGGGATGACGCTCTCCCTACCTCCATTGGTTCCCCCACATCCTTTTTCGGGGAGAGGGCTCTTTCCTTCCCTTGTTTGGTGGGTGATTTTATGGGAGTAGGTTCCTTTTGTTTTGGGGGGTGTTTTGGCAGGTGTTTTGACAGGCGATGGAGCCTTGACCGGCCCCTTGGCCGGAGAAGGCGTTTTTGCTTTTTTCCTCGCCACCACCTGCCAATCACCCTCCTTGCCGGCTGCCGGAGCTGGTGCTGGTGGGCTTGGCTTAGCTGCTTCTTTCACAGGTTGCTGTTGTTTGGCTGGTTGGGCCTTTGGGGGCGGATTCTTAGTCGGACACGTTTTAGCGACATGTTCCGCCGCCCCACAGACCCAACAGCACGGCTTCCTGCCTTCCACGATGACAAAGATGTTGCGGCCCCTGCAGGTAAGGACGTTGGGTATTTTATCAATGTTCTCCTTTGACAGAGTCGCCTGCAGGACCATGTCACCAGTGATAAACCCGGCCTTCGACCGCAGCGAGGAGACCGCGGCTACTTTTCCATAATTAGCAAAGAAAGCGCCCACGTGGTCTTCTGCAATGTCCATAGGGACGCCATGCAGTGTTATTTTGACCTTACGGGCACCCATGTACTCAGTCAGGAACTGGAGAGTTTTTGTCTCCAGCACCAATCCGACCATACGCTTAGCCTCTTCGGGGGTGCCCAGCAGGACGTCCCATATGGCATTGCTCCTCCTCGCCACGGCCCTAGCCTTGATGTTCAGTGCCTTGATAGCATCTTCAAATGTGTCTCTTGGCACTCCGATCATCTTGTGAGTTTTGATATCTTTAGTTATCAAAGTAATGATCCTTTTCTCTATTTCCGCCAACTGGTCCGGCACTGAGACTAGCTCTGTGCCTTTGATATATTCCTCGTACTTGGCCTTCATCTTTTCATAATAGTCTTCATTTTTTTCGGTAATTTTTCCCCCTGTCCACCCAGAGGTAGATGGTTTGGGGGATCCAGGAGCTGGCACTGCAGCCGGTACGGGTCCTGCTGCTGATTCTTCTACTGGTACTAGTAAGGAGGGTGACTCCCGTGGCGGTAGCTGCCAGTCACCCTCCTTCCCTCCCACCGAGGCCGTGGTGGGAGGAACGATCTCTACTGGCCCATCTGTGGCCATAGCCACAAAGTGGCCGAACACCGGACAACTTCTTTCCGGTGTTTCGCGTTGAAAACGCTACTTTACGCGAGCCCGAGCTATAAACTCGGGCCGGAAATCAGTGTGTCCAAGATACAAAGTCACTACTAATATCACGTAGGAACAAAAGCAGAACTTTGCACTTACAACCACAACCCACAAAACAAAAGTCAGTAGGGAAGGGCTGGTAATTATTTATTTGCAATAAATTACAAATTCTGGCACAAGGCCAACAAATGGGAGGGGGAACAAAAACTTGGGATGGTCTTCAGTAACTATCTTATACCTAGCTAATCCGATTCACGACCCATACATACGTTACAATTTTCTCATTCACCATAAAAATTTGTCCATCAACACTCATACCTATCAAGCACCAAAATACCGCAAAATCATACCGGGGACCTAAAAACACCCCAAATGTACATAAAAATTTCTGATTTTTACAATATATACAATAGTGTACAAAAATAAATTTAAAACTTTATTCCTGAAATGACATGATGGGAAGGGGGAATGAAGAAACAAAAGTCCCCAAAACAAAAACAATTTCAAATGAATATATATACACAATGTTAGTAAGACCCAAACACACCCACATAATTAAAGAGGCCACTGTATTCTGCCTTAAAAAAGGACAAAATCAAGCAGCTCTCTTTCTAAGGGGAATGGATAAGCAGGGGGCAAAAATAAATTGGACTGGAGAATGTATAAGGCTGACCCAGCCGAGAGTGAAAACGGGACAAAATAATACTTGGACAATGGGAATCTCGAACTGGATCATAACAAAAGCAATGAAGCCGGGAACAGGCCAGGACAAACACATTCACTCACATTAACTAGGCACAAAAGAGACTTCTACCTTAACCACGGGCGGGGTTCCAAAGGAATCCACCCCGATGCAACTAGCAGATCTAAAAGAGAAAATCAAGGCTAGCCCCGGTCACGCGAACCAGGCTCGCTGCATATACCCACCTTTCGCTGAACTCTGTCGGGTGCAGCCGTTTTCGTTCAGTTCTAATCTTAATTTTGAGCTGGTGCTCAAAATATCGGATTAGATCCTGATCCGAAAGACGACCGCCCCGCAAGACTTCCTCCAGACGCGTCATCCAAATCACCATTCTAGCCGTGGCCAGTAGCGACAGAAACACCATCCGCTTCACTCCAGAGTACGGGGGCGACACATTGTCCACAGCGTATGCGCGATCAATGAGCACAAGCTCCCGCGGCGCGATACGAGCAGTCAACTCGCCGACACGCGCCCACAACGGGCGAACGCGCGAACAATGGAAGAAGGCGTGCGCAGACGTCTCCTTAATTCCAAGGACGCAACGTTCACAATCTGGCAAATCCGCCAGGCCCATTGCGAAACGCTTGTCGTTGAGAGACAAACCATTCCGAGCCAATCGCCAGGTCAGAGAAAACTCAGAGTTGTTGAGCCAATCCGCACCTGGCGCCCAAGACCAATGAGAGCGATACTCCTCTCTCGACATGCCGAGCTTACTCCACAGTTCATCCTTCACGGCGCCCTCCACTAATCCCCGATAGAAGATTCTCCTAGGCCGTGAAAGGTCACTGGACCATGGAATGGCCCGAAGGGCCGTCAGACATTCGAGCAGGAATTTCGGCCGCCCCCAAGGCCTATTGCTAGTCCTTAGGAGCGGGGGAGTGATAGTGAGGCTAGGGAACATGTCCCTCACTACCCCCGCAAGCAACCGATCTTCCTCCAACGCGCGCCTGAGGAATGCCAACCTCGAAGCGAGCACGTGGCTCCTCAAGTGTGGCATCCCCAGACCCCCTTGACACGGACGGAGGCAACAGACTCCTTTGTCGACCATGTGTTTGCGTCCTCTCCAAAGACAGGAGAATAGCAAACGCTCGAGCGCCTTCTCATGATCGTCACAAAGGGGAAGTACAGACAGCCGGTAAAGGATTCTGGGAAAGAGGTATGTATTACACACCTCCGCCAGACCCTTCACGGAGAGACTCCGTCGACGCCAAATCTCGACCGACGCGCCGACCTTTGCCTGTACTTCTGACCAGTTTTTCTCCAACTGTAAGTCCGGACCGAACCAAACTCCGAGGAGCTTGACCGGCCCGTCCGTCCAGTCGAAGGGCCCCGGGAGGGAAACACCCTTCCAGGCACCTAACCGCAAGCCGGACGACTTGTCGCGGTTAATTCTGGCCCCTGTTACCTGTTCGTACCGTTCAAGCGCCTTCTGTACCGCCCTTATGTCCCTGCGGGAGGACACAAAGGTCGTTACGTCATCGGCGTACGCGGAAACCCTGGCTCGAGCTCCTCCAGGGACAGCAATTCCACGCAGGACCGGACTGCACGTCTCGTCCCTTAGCCGGCGAAGGAGAGGCTCCAACGCCAGGACGTAAAGGAGAGGCGACAGTGGACAACCCTGTCGGACCGACCTAGACAGCGCGAAAGCGCTCGACAGCTTCCCGTTCACCTGTACCACAGCCTTGGGGGAGCGATACAGAAGGCTAATCCAGCGGCTGAAGTCGGGTTTGAATCCGGCGGCCTGCAGGACAGCAGCCAGGTAGCCATGGTCAATCCTATCAAATGCCTTGGACTGATCCAAATTGATCAGCGCGGCCTCTTCGTCGTCTTCTACACCCTCTACGATCGTGCGAATCAAGTGCAGGTTGCTCTGAATTGTTCGTCCCTTCACAGAACAAGTCTGATCCGGTTCCAACAGAGACTCGGCAACTAGCTGCAAGCGATTCGTCAGGATCTTGGCCAAAATCTTTAACTCTGTGTTTAGCAGAGTTATGGGCCTGTAATCATCTAATCCCCGCCCAACCTTCTTGCCTTTTCCCAACAGCGTGATCACGCCCCTGGTGATCCGACCGGGGATGGACCCCTGCCGAAACCAGTGGTTGAACACGACAGTCAAGAGCGGGACAAAAAGGTGCGACATCCTCAAGTACAATTCATAGGGCAAACCATCCAAACCTGGCGACTTGCCACTGCCGGTCTTCTTCAAAGCCGCGTAGACTTCGTCCTCCGTAATCTCCCCTTCGCAGCTAGCCGCTTCAGCCGGCAAAAGCCGGGGAAAGTCAGCCAAATAGCTGCGAAACTCCTCGTCACGGAGACCAGGCTCCTTGGTAAACCGGTGTTCGAAATGCTGCCGGAACGCCTCGCACATGTCGTCGGTGGACCGAAGGAGATGCCCCTCCGGGTCGCGCACTTCTCGAATGTACCGATCGCCGGCCCGACGAATTTCTTCCTTGCGCAGTTCTGCGCCCATGTTCACAGCTTCGGAAGACATCTTGCTTAACTTAGCTCTAATTACCTGGCCCATATAGCGCTCGCTAGTCGTGCGCCTCAGGGCCTCCCTGGCTAAGGCTATCTCTAGGGAATCCCCACCAGCCTCCGCCCGGGCGAAATTAGCACTAAGTGTCTTTGCCTCCGCAGCCTTATCTAGTTTGAGCCGCTGGCTATATTTGGTGGCGAAAGACCTAATGGAGTCCTTAAGGTTAACCCACCACTTATTCCCAATGACTCGCCCAATTAACGCCCGCTGAACTAGTCTTGTCAGCTGGTCACGAAAGTCCCGCCTGTCCAGTAAGGACTGATTGAACTTCCAATAACCAGCCAACCTAGGCCTAAAGTCTAACACCACACGGGCACAAACGAGTTTGTGGTCCGTGTAGCCTAGCCAGTGGAACGTTGGACATTCTAAGAAGTCTATGTCGGCCACTCTCACTAACATCCTATCCAGGTACGCAGATACCCGGGTAGAAGGCCAATTAAGCGCCCACGTCCACATACTCCCATCCGGATGATCGACCCGGTATCTATCGACGAGACCAAATTCGTCGATCAGATCAACCAGGCTACGATCATCATTCCTCCCGCTAGCGCCCCTCCCTCTATCCCATTTGGGGGTTAGGATGGCATTCCAGTCCCCAACTAAGATTAGCCGTGTTGAATGCACCATAAAGGGCTCCAACAGCCGAAAGAAAGAGACACGCTCACCTTGCTTATTGGGCGCATAAACCACAATCAGCCGGAACAATTTGCTTTTCACTGCAATATCGGCCACGATCAGCCGGCCCTCGGCACCGACATGGACAAGGTCAACCTTCGCGTCCAGGGTACGCTTGACCAGCAAAGAAACACCTCTGGCTTGCCGGCTCCCATATGCTGAATAGACGACAAAGTCGTTAGACAGCACACACGAGTCGACTTCGCAAACAAAGTGAGTCTCTTGGATCGCGGCCACATCCACGCCGAAGGACAAGAGGTCACGAAGCAGGCGAGCCGCCTTACCCCGATCCCTCAGGCCCTTCGCATTCAAGCTGGCTATCTTAATAGACATCTTTTAGTTCTGAAAAAGAAAAACAAAGAACATGCAACAAAGGCACTAGTCACATACGGGGAAAAAATCTCTGGTGGATGGGACCCCGACGGACTGTCCTAGGGACCCTGTACCTATATCGGACGTAATCCGTCCGTCTAGGACAATACCGCCGACGTCCGTGGGGTAGGTTAGCTTTACCACCCTATATAAGCAGGGGTGGAGGATAACCGGGAACCTCCCCGAACAATTTTTGCCCATTTTTTTGAGCTCAGGTGTGTTCATAGTGACCATCCTTATTTTAGGATAGTGTAATTTGGCCTCTTCAATATGGTCCCAGACCCTCAGGTTACCCCCGGTGTTTCTAACGAGGGTAATTATTCCTGGGGCCTGGGGAAAGTTTGTTGGCTCTTCTGTAGAAAGTCCTTTAACTTTAGTTAGTTTGAGGAGCGGCTTCAGGAGCTTTCTCCTCTGCGAGGACCACTCCTCCACAATACCTTCGTCCACCTTCAACAGTGCATCACCTTGAGGGAGGGCTTTCTTTTTTTTGCCCGAGAGGGAGTGGGAATAGGAGAAGGGGAGGGAGAGGGTGTTACAGGCATCTGTTTTTTTAAAGGGATCAAATTAAAGGTTGGGGACTGGGAAGCTTTGCGCGGGGAAGAAGGTAGGCTTCTAGCTTTATCGGCATACGTGTGCCTGACCGGAGAGACCGGTACAGACGCGCACTTGTCCCTATATTTCCTTCTTTCGGAGCTCCTGCTCCTCCTTCTGCTTTTTATGCCGTCCTGTTGCTCATCTTCCGCCTCTCTTCCGCGCTTCAGGGATGACGCTCTCCCTACCTCCATTGGTTCCCCCACATCCTTTTTCGGGGAGAGGGCTCTTTCCTTCCCTTGTTTGGTGGGTGATTTTATGGGAGTAGGTTCCTTTTGTTTTGGGGGTGTTTTGGCAGGTGTTTTGACAGGCGATGGAGCCTTGACCGGCCCCTTGGCCGGAGAAGGCGTTTTTGCTTTTTTCCTCGCCACCACCTGCCAATCACCCTCCTTGCCGGCTGCCGGAGCTGGTGCTGGTGGGCTTGGCTTAGCTGCTTCTTTCACAGGTTGCTGTTGTTTGGCTGGTTGGGCCTTTGGGGGCGGATTCTTAGTCGGACACGTTTTAGCGACATGTTCCGCCGCCCCACAGACCCAACAGCACGGCTTCCTGCCTTCCACGATGACAAAGATGTTGCGGCCCCTGCAGGTAAGGACGTTGGGTATTTTATCAATGTTCTCCTTTGACAGAGTCGCCTGCAGGACCATGTCACCAGTGATAAACCCGGCCTTCGACCGCAGCGAGGAGACCGCGGCTACTTTTCCATAATTAGCAAAGAAAGCGCCCACGTGGTCTTCTGCAATGTCCATAGGGACGCCATGCAGTGTTATTTTGACCTTACGGGCACCCATGTACTCAGTCAGGAACTGGAGAGTTTTTGTCTCCAGCACCAATCCGACCATACGCTTAGCCTCTTCGGGGGTGCCCAGCAGGACGTCCCATATGGCATTGCTCCTCCTCGCCACGGCCCTAGCCTTGATGTTCAGTGCCTTGATAGCATCTTCAAATGTGTCTCTTGGCACTCCGATCATCTTGTGAGTTTTGATATCTTTAGTTATCAAAGTAATGATCCTTTTCTCTATTTCCGCCAACTGGTCCGGCACTGAGACTAGCTCTGTGCCTTTGATATATTCCTCGTACTTGGCCTTCATCTTTTCATAATAGTCTTCATTTTTTTCGGTAATTTTTCCCCCTGTCCACCCAGAGGTAGATGGTTTGGGGGATCCAGGAGCTGGCACTGCAGCCGGTACGGGTCCTGCTGCTGATTCTTCTACTGGTACTAGTAAGGAGGGTGACTCCCGTGGCGGTAGCTGCCAGTCACCCTCCTTCCCTCCCACCGAGGCCGTGGTGGGAGGAACGATCTCTACTGGCCCATCTGTGGCCATAGCCACAAAGTGGCCGAACACCGGACAACTTCTTTCCGGTGTTTCGCGTTGAAAACGCTACTTTACGCGAGCCCGAGCTATAAACTCGGGCCGGAAATCAGTGTGTCCAAGATACAAAGTCACTACTAATATCACGTAGGAACAAAAGCAGAACTTTGCACTTACAACCACAACCCACAAAACAAAAGTCAGTAGGGAAGGGCTGGTACTTATTTATTTATGAAAAAGTACATAAATTCTGGCACAAGGCCAACAAATGGGAGGGGGAACAAAAACTTGGGTTGGTCTTCCGTAACTATCTTATACCTAGCTAATCAGATTCACGACCCATACATACGTTACAATTTTCTCATTCACCATAAAAATTTGTCCATCAACACTCATACCTATCAAGCACCAAAATACCGCAAAATCATACCAGGGACCTAAAAGCACCCCAAATGTACATAAAAATTTCTGATTTTTACAATATATACAATATCTTACAAAAATAAATTTAAAACTTTATTCATGAAATGACATGATGGGGAGGGGGAATGAAGAAACAAAAAACCCCAAAACAAAAAACAATTTCAAATGAATATATATACACAATGTTAGTAAGACCCAAACACACCCACATAATTAAAGAGGCCACTGTATTCTGCCTTAAAAAAGAACAAAATCAAGCAGCTCTCTTTCTAAGGGGAATGGATAAGCAGGGGGCAAAAATAAATTGGACTGGAGAATGTATAAGGCTGACCCAGCCGAGAGTGAAAACGGGACAAAATAATACTTGGACAATGGGAATCTCGAACTGGATCATAACAAAAGCAATGAAGCCGGGAACAGGCCAGGACAAACACATTCACTCACATTAACTAGGCACAAAAGAGACTTCTACCTTAACCACGGGCGGGGTTCCAAAGGAATCCACCCCGATGCAACTAGCAGATCTAAAAGAGAAAATCAAGGCTAGCCCCGGTCACGCGAACCAGGCTCGCTGCATATACCCACCTTTCGCTGAACTCTGTCGGGTGCAGCCGTTTCCGTTCAGTTCTAATCTTAATTTTGAGCTGGTGCTCAAAATATCGGATTAGATCCTGATCCGAAAGACGACCTCCCCGCAAGACTTCCTCCAGACGCGTCATCCAAATCACCATTCTAGCCGTGGCCAGTAGCGACAGAAACACCATCCGCTTCACTCCAGAGTACGGGGGCGACACATTGTCCACAGCGTATGCGCGATCAATGAGCACAAGCTCCCGCGGCGCGATACGAGCAGTCAACTCGCCGACACGCGCCCACAACGGGCGAACGCGCGAACAATGGAAGAAGGCGTGCGCAGACGTCTC
>JBBBDQ010031599.1:0-87775 GCA_037127315.1 Ascarosepion bandense
ATTGAAAATATTTAAAATAATTTTAAAATACTTTGATCTTTCCTTGTAATAATAATATAAAAATTTTGAATATAAATATATATATATAACTGTAGTTTGATTTTTCACTTTTTTTTTTAGAAAATCAAAAATGTATAATGTTCCGAAAGTTGTGTATAAACCTATTAATACTGATACAAAAAATTAGATCTGGCACTTCAACTGCTTTTTGAGCATTTGTCAAAGATTGTAAACAAAAATGCACTGAAAACTCCACGATGTTGCAAGATTTGGTCTAAACATTGAAAAAAAGCAAACAATTTTAAAAGTATTTTAAATCGGAGATGTTATTTTATCAAAATAAAATGAAGAAATTATAACTAAACTTCAAATTGAAAATCTGCCCCAGCATTATCAGTGACAACTTTGAAATATTGTTTTTTATCTCATGAATATAGCAGTAATATTTGAAGACATTAAAAATGTTTTTTGTATTATGAACAAAAATACAACAAACAAACAAATATGGAAAAATAAATATGTAGAATCAAATGGCTACATATAAGAGCCCTTAGACGAAAATGATGGTTTCAATTTCTGACATAAATGTGCTGGTGGCCTGCATCAAAGACATAAACTGATTGGAAATCTTCGGTCGCAAACTTGACTGCCCATTCCATGCCTTGAGAATGCGAGATCAGATCTGGTAAGTCAAGCTTCGTACCATTTATTAATGATTACCGAATTTCATTATCAGAAAATTATTCCGAGTGGTGGTTCGCAAACTACACTTCATGACAGATCTATTAACTGTGTCCAGTGCATGGCTTTAAAATTGATACTTGTGATTCTTTTCAATCCATTCATGGCTGACACTGCACTGCTGAAAGTATATGAAAATTAATTTGAGTTATTTAAAAAAAATTACTCTGTACTTATGGTGAAATTAGATAATATCCTTGAAATGATTCTTTAAATCAACATAACTAATTCAGTTTTGTATGAGTAAATATTTACTTACCTAATGGCCAATTATTTTATAGCTTCTTCCCTCACTTCCAGTTTATCAGATTTAACCAATACATATAAGATATTTTCAGGCAGTAAGGCAAAAGCATTATATATTTTTCAAAGTGATCTGTTGGATTTCATATGGTTGCTTCCTAATCATTTGGATCATATTGAAAATATACATTTGTTGATTGTGGAACTTGTTACTTCTTTTAATTTTGAACCAACAAATGGCATACAAATTCACAATAAAATTTATTAAACTGTGGAGTTTGGTTGAAAGATATTGTGGGTATGCATCACAAGTTCATAAACACATCAGCCTGATGGCTAAAGGTAATGACCTTGCCTGGTTTAATGGACCATTTTCCATGATACAAACCTAAAGTCCACCTTACCTCTAGAAACACCCACCCTATATTCATAAGGAAGTCTTTGGTCACAGCTAAGGGTATCTGTATTTTCAATTTTACAAATAGAATCTAGTGGACTGCCAACAGCTGAAAATGATATTTGGAGTAAATTATGGTAATCATTTGCACATAATTTACCCAGTGAACCATTGAATGTTGTAGGGCTTTTTGTGATACTATCTCCATTTTTAAAAAGAGCTCTAAACAGTTCATTTTGGTGCAACGAGCAACCAACAGTGTGAAGATTTCTGTTAACTTTTCTTTCTAGAAGTGCAATAAGTCCACCTTCACAGCCTGTATTGGCATTAGTGTTGTCACCAAAGAGCCTTGATAGTGCACACACTGTTGAATTCATGCAAGAAACAGGCCATTTCCTTGGCAAGAACAGTACCAGTTGCACCAATATTAGAAAGAACCCAATGTGTCAGATATTCACTTTCATATGTCAACTCCTTTATGACAGTCAAGTGGTGTTCTGGTCTCTTGTTTTTTCAGAGATTTCTTTCCATTTTTCTCCACTATTTGATTGTACAATAGTGTGCCTTTGTCAGTTGGCCATCAACTTCAATACAAAGAATGTTTTCCACCTTTTCATCATGCTTTTGATGGGCATTCGTCTTCACTTTAGTGTTTGTTCTATCAATTTTACATTTATCTATATAAATATCTTTTATATGAATATTGGGTGAAAAAAAAAAGGCTCATAGCTCACTAAACCAAGAGCAAAGCATTGGCAAGGCTGGCTCCTAATTTGGAAGATAAATCATTTCTTATCAATTCTGTAGCATACCCTGGAATTTTGATAAGGCTATAAGACCCTTTGGAATGACTATCTGGTTGCAAATGTTCGTCTTCTGTTTCTTCACTTGGAGAAGATGAGATGTGGGAAGAAGCACCATCCAGTACATATGCTGATGAAGCTATCGGTAATGAATCTGAATTCTTTTGTTGGCTTAATATCTCTTTCTCTTTTACATTCTTATATGGAAAATGCACTTTGGCTCTCTTTTGTCCCTCTGATTTTTTAGATATTCACGGTCTTCCACTGGAACCTGAAATATCAAAATTTACATGTCTTAAAAATACATCTAAACAGATTAAAATAAAAATCATTCCTGGCGCTGTCTAGGTTGGTCCGACAGGCTTCTCCACTGTCGCCACTACTTTATGCTTTGACGTTGGAGCCCTTCTTTCGACGGCTAAGGGACAGGGCGTGCAGTCCGGCCCTACGTGGAATCGCTGTCTGGTGGTGCTCGAGCCAGGGTTTCCGCGCACGCCGATGACGTTGCTATTTTTGAGTCCCCCTGTTCTGACATCGAGCTAGTACAGAAAGCTCTTGAACGGTACGAACAGTGAGATTTACAACCCTTCACAAAACTGAAGACTGTCAAGCTGCAGCGGGTCAAGTTTTCAAGAATTTCTGAAAAAGACACTTCAACATTGTCACCTTCAAGATTATATCATTGGTGGTCTTAACGGCTTGACTCTTCACTGACAAATCATCCTTGACTTGTGGATGCTCCACATTGCATTTGACTTTCTCACAGAATTAAACTAAAAACTGGCTGATAGAAAAAATGAAAACGAAAGTTAAAAAAAAATTTAAAACTAGTGTTACTTTTGTTTCCTCGGTTAAGATACAAACAAAAGAAACTTTATTGAAAATGCCACAGATCTCTTTCATAAAAATAAACATTACTGGTGAAAGCATGATAGATTGATGGACAAATGAATGAAAATAAAGGCGAATAAATAAAACAAACTTTTAGTACAATGTTGAAAGACTTGAGTGCCTCTTCTATTCTTTCTCTACTGACACACCCACCATCTTTGCGGTTTTATGTCTAATGGAAGCAGGGAAATTGGAGACAATTACTAAAAGGACAAAGTTGAGGGAGAGGCCAGGAGCTCATGTCTCGTAATAAAGTCATGATACTTTTCTTGTTCTTTCTTGGAATATTCAGGTTTCTATTTTAGGGCTTGTTTGCTACCCAGCAGATCTAATTTTAAAATAAATATTACAAAATGAAATAAAATCTTTCTTGGAGCTACAATTGTAATTTGAAGTTAATAGATTACATTTGTTGAGTAATTGGCCATGGTTAATAAAAGGAAAATGCTTCCCGAATGGAATTAACAATGTTCTTAATTAACAATAAAGAAAGGAAGAAAAGGAACAGGGAAAAATTATGCTTATCAAACAATCTACATGCAAGTTAAAACTAGGCAAAGCAATAGCAATAAGAAAAAAAATTATAAATTCAGGCTTATCGACAGATCTGACACCAAATAATTTTATTAAAAATGAAACCTTTCAAAAAGAAAATATACTCTTCTCAAATATTATTTTAGAAAAATTACCTAAGTTAAATTAATCTGCATTGAAACATAACTTACTGCAAAAATGTTGTAGAAAAGCATTTTAATGACTTTGGAACAGACATATTCCATAAAGTTTATGAATATACAATTGAAAACCATGCAATAACTCAATCTCATGTGTCCAGATTTTCTTATACAATCCAAACAATAGATAGACACAGAGATAAAGAGAAAAACCAGACGATAATATAAGAGGGATTTTAAATTTATTTCCTCCTCCAGATGATATACTTTTAAATCTCTTCATTATATCCTTAAATTTACTAAATGAGTGTTCTGGATGCTTCTCGGTAGACTATTGCTAGTCATATTAAATATGAGTTATAAATGTTCAATATATTAAACTTCTGAAAATAACATCCAAAATAACATTGTATGGGGTTCATTATGTAAAATGAAGAAATTATTCATGGCTGACTTAAAAAAAATAGACAAAACAGAATCAGTCAGCAGAATAAAAATACTGGCAGAGATATAATATATGTAAATTAAAAAAAAACACAGACATATGATAGAAAGTAAATGCATTATTCAAACTACTACATTCTGTACGTGTTTATGCAATACAAAAAAGACTTATCTGCTCTATACAGCTTGAAGAGTAGACAAAGCGAGTAACTTGTAAAGATTAAAAATACATTATATTAAAAGACCCTGAGAAAGAATGTTTCTGTTGATAAGGACAAATAAAATATATCTGACCACCATGCGTAAAATATTTCTATTTTATTTGTTACTAAAATATTGAATTTAATTTTTTTACATTCATAAAATTTGCAAATCATCGTACATTCAGCTCTCAATATTGTGTGTTGTATATGTCAGATAAGACATGACATTTATGGAAATACGAACTACAAAAGGTTGACACTGAGAATAGTTTATCTGAGAAGGCAGATATGTATATTTTACAAAAACAATGTCACCATCTGATAAAAAACTGAATATAATGTAGGATATTGCTAAAATTAGAAATTCATAAAAATCACAAATGATTTCTAGCCTGTGTGTGTTTGCATATGGTGGTTAAAAATCAGACCTCTTTAAAAATACAGATCCACACATTTCACAAGAATATGGTTTCTTTCTAGTGTGTATTTGCATATGGGATGACAAAGTCGACTTACATGAAAATGCATGCCTACAAATTGCATAAGAATGTGGTCACTCTTCAATATATATATGCACATGGCACACCATAAATGACCTATCTGAAAATGTAGATCCACAAAGTTTGCAAGAAATATGAATCAAGAACTATGACTATGAAAATGCTGATCCACAAATTTCACAAGAATGTAGTTTCTCTTCATTATGTGTTTGCCTATGGATCCGCAAACTTCACAAGAATATGGTCTCTCCAGTATGTATTTGCATATGGCACACCAAATTCAACTTCACTTAAAACTATGATTCACAGATTTCACAAGAATGTGGTTTCTCTCTGGTATGTGTTTGCATATGCTGAACCCATGATGACATCTTTAAAAATGCAGATGCACAATATTTACAAGAAAATGGTTTCACTCCGGTATGCGTTTGCATATGCTCCACCAAACATGACTTAACGATAAATGCAGAACCACAAATTTCACAAGAATGTGGTTTGTCTCTGGTATGTGTTCGCATATGACTCACTAAATGTGACTTCTGTGTAAATGCAGATCCACAAATTTTACAAAGATGTGGTTTCTCTCGGGTATGTGTTCGCATATGACGCACTAAATGTGACTTCTGTGTAAATGCAGATCCACAAATTTCACAAGAATATGGTTTCTCTCCGGTATGTGTTCGCCTATGAACCTGCAAATTTGAGTTACTTGTAAATGCAGATCTACAAAATTCACAAGAATATGGTTTCTCTCCGGTATGTGTTCGCCTATGGACCTGCAAATTTGAGTTTCTTGTAAATGCAGATCTACAAACTTCACAAGAATATGGTTTCTCTCCGGTATGTGTTCGCCTATGGACCTGCAAATTTGAGTTTCTTGTAAATGCAGATCTACAAACTTCACAAGAATATGGTCTCTCTCCAGTATGTATTCGTTTATGGCACACCAAAGATGATATATTTGAAAATGCAGATCCACAAAGTTTACAAGAAAATGGTTTCTCTCCGGTATGCGTTTGCATATGCTCCACCAAACATGACTTTACGATAAATGCAGAACCACAAATTTCACAAGAATGTGGTTTGTCTCTGGTATGTGTTCGCATATGACTCACTAAATGTGACTTCTGTGTAAATGCACATCCACAAATTTTACAAAGATGTGGTTTCTCTCCGGTATGTGTTCGCATATGACACACTAAATTTGACTTCTGTGAAAATGCTGATCCACAAATTTCACAAGAATATGGTTTCTCTCCGGTATGTGTTCGCCTATGGACCTGCAAATATGAGTTACTTGTAAATGCAGATCTACAAAATTCACAAGAATATGGTTTCTCTCCGGTATGTGTTCGCCTATGGACCTGCAAATATGAGTTACTTGTAAATGCAGATCTACAAAATTCACAAGAATATGGTTTCTCTCCGGTATGTGTTCGTATATGGCGCATCAAATTTGACTTAAATGAAAATGCAGATCCACAAGTTACACAAGAATATGGTTTCTCTGCAGTGTGAGTTCTCTCATGGATCTTCAAATATGCATTTCCTGAAAATGTACATCCACAAGTGTTACAAGAGTATGGTTTCTCTCCAGTGTGCATTTTCGTAAGTTTTTAAAATATTATTTCCATGAAAATGCTGATCCACAAACCTCAGAAGAATATGGTTTTTCTACAGTGTTTGTTTGCCTGTGGTGCACCACAAATGATATCTGCAAAAATTCAGATCCGAAAATTTCTCCAGAATATGATCTTTCTCCAGTGTGTGTTTGCACATGACATAGCAAACATTATTCGCTATAATATGCAGATCCACAAACTTTGCAAGAATATATTTTCTCTGCAGTGTTTATTTTCATATTACACTTCCAACGTGACATATGAGCAGATGAATTCATAATCTTCAGGTAGATTCTCTTTCTCCGTTTGCATATAGTGCTTCAAATGTGACTTCTGTAAAGATACACACCCAGAATCTTAAGAACATGGTTTCTCTTCAGTGTATGCTTGCATATGGCACTTCAAATAAGATAAATACGGAAAGGCAGAACGTCAAACTGATAGCAGCATGTATTTCACCGTTGTTAACAGAAAGTGAAAAATCTTGTTTTCTTTCATTACAATTTCCAAATAGTTTGGAATAAAATGATTTTCTGTTCAGTCGAAACACCTGTGAAGAAAAATAAAATGTATTTTAAAAGAGTATATCAACAAAAATTTATGAACATGACAAGTTTAGTCCAACACAAAGACACATAAGAATGCAACAATCAAGAAAAAAAATCAATAGAAAAATCAATAAGTTTATCTTAATTTACTTTTAAGAAAATATGTGAGTACGGTGAATTTTTTTAATAATTTATATTTAGTGATTTTTTCAATTGTTTTCTTGCCTGCATTTTACAAAACTTTGCACACAGACATGATTCCTTATGTTATTTTTATTCTCTATTAAATCTTCAATTTTTATAATGATGTTTGTTGTTCATCACTATTATTTTCTTTCGGCATATTCTGAGCCTGCAAAAGGAGCCATCCACTCTCAGACTAGAAAACCTTGGCCATAACATTTGGCAACAATCTAAAACTTCTCTTCCAATTTTAAGCTTTATATTTGCTTCAACATGGTTGTAACAATATTTACTTTTAATTTTGATTTATGTCAACAAGTTAATAATTGCCAGATTTCAATCACCATCATGTTTTATACAAAGTGTATAATAAAAAGTACTTCATTACTTGATATTTGTAATTGATTCTTCATTCTTAAACAAAGCTTTCCTTGGTCATTGTGTGTCAAATTTCATGCTTTTTTTCTCATTAGAAGATTCCTATCTAAGTGTTCTTTTCTTCATTGTTATTTACCTTATTTAATAATTGCTCTCTGTTGTTGTCAGCTTCAATTTAGTGAAAATTGAGTTTGTTTACAAATTTCGTTCTTTATCTGAAATCAAAAATTATTTGTTTCTGTTCACTATGTCTTTCGTATTTTACATTTGTCTTGTCCCTTCATTTTCTTTACTTCAGGTTCTTACATTCTTTGTTACACCCATGAGAGTGTCATTTAGCAAAATTCACCATTATCTGTTCCCATGTGAAGTTCATTTCTTTTTTGCAGTTTTCAACACCAACTAATTATCTTTCTCATGTGAAAATTCACCATCGAGTTGGCTGACTTGTTCTCAGTTTTTCTTAACTGGAAAAAAAAATCATACATGATTTTATATTTCGTGATTAGCATAATTGGTAATTCACCCTTGCTATTTGGTTTGTGACTGGTCCATTAAATAAAATCGTATCTTCAATTTAATACTCTTTATTGTTATTAACTTAAATGTTCTATGTTTACTGTGTGTTAATATTTATTCTTTGATAATGGCTTATGTGAGCCGAAAGCTTAGACCCGATAAAAAAAAAATTACTGTGATTTTTTGTTGTTTTTCAACGATATCACCAAGTATATCAGACGGTACGAACGGATCCTACACAAAATTAATAGACAATCTTGTCTATATTATTCAATGAAAATTCAATGAAATTTTTTTAGATATTCTAAAATTTCGTTGATAATACGTATTTCGCGGTAAGAAGCTACTCGTCAGACACAAAAGTTACACAGTTAATAATATTCAAAATAATCACAATAGTTACCCTCAGATGCTCACATGCCAATTTTAAGAAAAGACATTTTTAATGGTAATCTACAAAACAATTCCTCGCTCATTCAAAGAAATGCCAAAGAGAGGAAGAAAAAAATATAGCCAAATGATAAACAGAAAGAATAGAATGAAAAAGAAAAGGGAAAGAGAACAAACAGTATGAAGAAAAATTTAAAGTTACATCTTAGATCAACCCAAGCGTCTATTGCAGTTCATCTGCTTTCTTAGAAAAACATGACATGGAAATTCAACGTTAACATTTAGTTTTAAATATAATGGGATATATTTATGGTAAATAATAAATTCTAAATCGTATTTATAATACAAAATAAAATGTAACCACAAGTCGTATTATTTATAAATATAGTTAAAATAATTAACACTTATATAAGGTAAATAAAATATTAAAATAAAATCTTCGGAAAAAATCTTAAAAAATAATGAAAATAGTATTAGGTGGCACATCCATTCAATTTTACCTTCTTTGTGCGATTTGAAAGGAATGACAGCATTAGGTCAAACAATTGTCCAGTTATACTGTAACCCAGCAGCATGGATGCCAGACTGTCAAATGCTTTGGAGATCTCGAGGGCAACAGTTTGGGTTTAGCCGTTGTTGTCGGGGGTCTGGTGTATATACAGTGAAGGCCGTGAGCATATCAACGGTAGACCTGGTGAAGCGGAAACCATCTTGTTTGTCAGAGTATAGTATGTGGGCTGTGAGATGTTGTACCACCTCGGCATTGATGATTACTTTAAACATTTTGACAAAGATCGGTATGAAGTTGATAAGGCAATAAATAGTGGGGCTAGAAGATTCTTCGGCATTTTTATATGTAAAATCTGCAGAGGAGGATTTCCAGCAGGCAGGAAAGTAAGAAGCAGAGAAGCAATAGTTATAGAGTTTGGAGAAAACAGAGGAGAGTTCAGAAGCACATTTCTTTAGGACAATGATTGGTATTCCGTCACCACCACTCGCTTTATGGGGGTCAAGCTTTGAAATGTAACAATTTTGTTACTGGATATATTAAATTTAGTCGAATAGCATGAAATAAAAACTAAAATAAAACCTACTAAGCTCAGTTAGCTATCTCTTCTTCCTTCTACCGCCACCCCCCTCATCTCTCGACTGTTCCATTCTTGTCAACATCTCCATTAACATTGACAAGGCTATTTCCTCTCATCTCTCTGCCCATATATTTGTGTTTGGCGAGTTTACCACCCACCACGCCAAGTGGCTGAAAAATTGTCACAGATCTTGCTGGTGTCCACACCAGGAATTTTTAACCACTCATTCTCTTTCACAAATGGAGGTGTTCCCCACGCATTTCTTTACTAACCCTAATATATACGATTCACTCCTAGATCTTTGTTTTACTTCCACCGCTGACACTTGCAATGTCAAGGAACTCTGCCCCATCGGAAACTGACCATGCAGTGGTTTCTGTTAACATCTCCCATTTCCATTCCACCCAAGAACCTCAGACGAGAAGAATATCTTACTTCTACCAAAATGCCGATTAAGACTCATTCCGCCATTTCCTGTGACTACTCTTGGAACAAAATCTTTAGTCTTCCTGTTGAAGATCGTGCGACTGAGGTCTCTTTTTTGGGTTAAGGCTGGCATCGAAGCTTTCACCTCAGCCAGGGAATTGAAACTTAAATCCCACTCATCCCCTTGGTCCTAACTCGCTTGCTGTCACTGTCGCCCATCGAAATCACTTCTTCCGGCTTTATCAGAGTCAAGTGTCGGACCATAACAAGCGCCTTCGCCTCTGCTCACAATGAGTGCAAGAACATACTTAAAGGCAAGATGTTTGCAGCCAGAATGAAGAAGCGCATAGTATCGCATAAGTTTGGTTCTAAAGACTACGGAAGGCTCTGTAAATGTGTACTAAACAATAGCAAACCCTCAATCTCCCCTATAATCAGAGAATAGAAAGTGCTTAACTCTGCAACAAAAAGAGCTGAGTGCTTCGCTCGCAGATTCTCGCCCAAACTCGACACTGGACTCTTCTGGAGTGTCTGTACCCATCTTCCCACCCCAAACTGAGGCCTAACTGAATGACATCCACATTGCCCCCTTGGTGGTCTCCAACATAATTACAAAAATCGAGCGGCGGCAACGGAATCATAACCATTGTTCTGAAGAATTGTTCCCCTGAACTCATCTGTTCTCTCCAAACTCCATAATTACTACCTCTCTGATTCTTGCTTTCCTGTTGCTGGAAGTCCTCCTCCGTGATTCAAATATATAAAATCACAGGTGAAATCTCTGAACCCTCCAAGTATTTTCATATCAGCCTCCCACCAATTTTTGGCAAAGTGTTCGAAGCCATCATCAAAGCTGAGGTGGTTCAACATCTCACAGCTCACAGACTATTCTCTGACAAATAGTATGGTTTCCGCCTCAACAGGTATAGTGCTGATATGCTCATGACCATCACTGAGTTTATACACCAAGCTCTCGACAAGAACGGCAAAGCCCGAACTGTTGCCCTAGATATTTCCGAAGCAGTTGACAGAGTCTGGCATGTTGGCCTTCTATGTAAGCTGCGAGGTTATGGTATAACTGGACAATTGTTTCACTTAATCCAGTCATTCCTTTCAAATCGCACAATCAAGGTAGTATTGAACGTACATGCCTTCGAATACTATCATACGAATGCCAATGTCCCTCAAGCTCTATTATAGGTTCTATGCTATTCCTTATCTACATTAACGATTTATAAGATCCCAAGGAGGCATTTACGCTGACGACACTACAGTTTACTTTCGCATCGATCAAAAATCTGCTGAGGCTGATAAAGCAAACCTTGCTGTCGAGCTTGAAAAGAACCTCCGATCCATGAGGTAAGAAATGACTCATGATTTTTAATGCTTCCAAAACAAAGTTCCTATTTATTAAACATCAGAGAATTGCTACTAACTACTATTAGCATGAATCAAGCTAATCTCCCTGACTGGAAAACACTGAGTTTCCTTGGTTTAACTCTCACAACAGACCTCAAGTAAAATGACTATATAGAATCCATAGCTAAATACGTTGCTAAGGAAGTCGGTTCTCTGTGTAAGGCCAGGCAGTTTATTCCGCTTGAAACAATCCTGCACAGATATATATCTACCCTCCGCCTATGCATTGAATACTGCTGTCATATCTGGTCAGGTGCTCCTGCTATCCACCTAGGTATGCTTGACAAAATCTAACGGAAAGTCTGTAATGATGTTCCAGTAAAGTATATTTTAATATTTAAAAAAATTCTTACTAATTTTTTAAACTAATGTTTGAAAAACAGCAAAGGATTTTGTTTACTGTAAACATTAAAACTAATCTATTGAAACTGGAACTAAATTTACAGCTTCAACAAAGAGTTGTATTTTTAAAAATCCATTTTCTTTACATTTAAGTAGATACCTCAACATTTTTACTAAAAACACACATACGATGATAAAAAAAAGCCACAAAGTTGACCGAAAGAAAGTTTTATCATCAAAATATTAGTTAAGCAGATAGACGAAAATCATGTTTTTCCTTCGACAACTAATTAATAAAATTAATATAAAATTCAGCACATTTACTGGTAAAAATATTTACATCATTCAGACTGTTCTCATCTTTAATGTCATGTTTACAAAGTTATATACCCCAACCTTTTACAGGTGCTAGAAATTTCGAACCAAACACTATTTCAATCACTGGAATATATCATTCTCATTCCATGTGCGATGTCACTTCCAGATGTCATGTAGTTATCTCCCTTTAACTGAAATTTTCAAGTTATTTGTTCACAACTGTAGTAGCCTGGGATTGAACCCACTGGAACTAACAACTGCCTATATCTACTGTGCCATGTGTCCTTGAGAAAAAAGAACGCCAAAGCATACGACGGACAAAACATCATAAACATGGCAAGAAAAATGAAGACAACAAATCAAACAATGTAAAAGAAAAAATAAACAGGATTTGAAAATTCTTTCAAAATGCAAGTAAACGTTGGATTTTAATTAAACTTTCAGGATTTATTCGCAAATGAATTAAATTGTATTTTTTTTAACATCTGTTATCCTCACTAAATGAAATTTTTACAAATTAAATTTTGGGCAGTTTCATATTTATATTAGTTGGAAAAAAATGCAGGACACTTCAGAGGAAGTAAATAATTTTTTAACTTATCTCAAGCAGTTACACATTTACCAAAATTCTGCTCTCAAATATAATAAAAAATGTAATCAAACTAAAACATTATATGAGAAGAAAGCCTTTATGTATAAAAAGATATGGACACCATTCCCTTAAAAAAAAAAAAAAATATCCTTAGAAAAGATATTTACCGGTGTCTTCGTTCAAGTTATGGGTTAAATAACAGGATTGGGTGCGATAATATTGGCTGGCAAACAGACTACCACAGAAAGTAATAGCAACCTACTGTGGGATTATCTTCTACCCACTCAGTCATTTCTCTTTCAAGACATGATCACCCAAGTTTGTATCCCGTTTGGCACTTAACTGACTGATAATATACTTCATAAAAGAAATTAAAAGCATCTTATTAAATATAATTTTGATGCATTTTTATTTTACTATTTGGAGCAGAGTTTTGTAAAAAAAAAAAAAAGCAACCTTTTTAAAAAAAATAACAGATGATTTTGATACTCCAAACAGTTATGCGCTTACCCATTGATAATCCAAACAGTTATGCGTTTACTTATTAATTAAATTTTCGCTACAAAATTTTATTTCGTGAAATACCATGAATTTATATAGAAGTGGTTATAACAAATGTAACAAACAAACAAACAAAAAAAAAAGGGAGAAACTATTTTTTACCATGATTTTGTTTTTTTTTTGTAAGCGTTTCACCCCGAGCAAGGCATGTCACTGCCACTACTGCGCAGGGGGCTACATAGAGTGGAGAAAGGATGATTATATATAGGAAATGTCAGAGGGTGGGTGATAGTCGGGTAAGGATACCGAGAATGAGGGTTGGGTAGATGAGAGCGTTCTGAGAATAATTGGGAGTTAGTGCGATAGAAGGTGTCTATTGACCCTACATTTAAACACCTGGAGATTGTAGCTATCGGGAAAGCAAACCTGTGGAAGGGCGTTCCACAGGCGAGAAGCGCGAGAAAAGAAACTTGGAGTAGAATTTACGGTTACATCTTATCTGTTTAACTGTAAAAGAGTGGGACCTAATTGATAATCTAGTATCTCGTGTAAATTCTTGCCTAGGCGGCACCAGTGCTCTAAGTTCATCGGGCAGAAGCCATGAAAATACTCATAGAAGAAGCACAGGGAAGCCACATCACGCCGGTAAGAGAGTGGTTGCAGCCGGTCTGCCAAGTCAGTATCAACCACGTTACAGATCTTCCTTTGTATTTTGTCAAGAAGCCCAAGGAGAGCAGCAGGGGCACCCGACCAGATGTGGCAGCAATATTCAATACACGGGCGGATGGTAGATTTGTATATGTGCAGAATAGATTCAGGTGGGAAAAACTTCCGGGCCATTCACAGAGAGTCGACTTTCGTAGCGGCAGATTTGGCAATGGATTCAATACAGTCATTACATTTGAGGTCCGCCGAAAGTGTAAGGCCAAGGAGGCGTAGTATTTTACTCTCTGGGAGGCTAGTGGGAGGTAGATGCGATTGTCTACGGTGGTTAGTTGAGAACAGCTTCGTTTTAGAAGCATTGAAATTTACTAGCCATTTCCAACCACATGCCACTACAGTTTAGCGGTCCTTTTCAAGCACGGCAGCGAGGTTCGCTTTGTCGCCCACACCTGGTTTTTGATCGATGCCAGAGTAGATTGTGTCATCGACATACATGCCAACTTGGGATCTAATGGCGTCGGGGAGATCATTAATGTAGATCAGAAAGAGCGTGGGACTTAGGATAGAACCTTGAGGGACGCCCGCGTTCGTATGGTAGTTTTGGGAGTCATGCCCATTTAATACCACCTTCAATGTGCGGTTAGAGAGGAATGACTGGATGAGGTCAAACAGATGTCCAGTTATCCCGTAGCTCCGCAGTTTGCACAAGAGGTCAGCGTGCCAGATGCCCGGTATATGTACTCGGTAATGGTCGTTAGCATATCAGCAGTAGACCTGGTGAAGCGAAACCCGTACTGTTTGTCAGAGAGAAGCCTGTGGGCCGTGAGATGCTGAATCACCTCGGCGTTGATAATGGCTTCGAAAACTTTGCCAAAGATCGGAAGGAGACTAATAGGACGGTAATTGGCGGGATCTGAGTGTTCGCCAGAATTCTTAAATGTAGGAACTACTCAGGAGGACTTCCAACAGGCAGGAAAACAAGAAGCAGATAGGCAGAGGTTATAGAGTTTAGAGAGGACAGAGGAGAGTTCTGGGGAACATTTCTTCAGTACTATGACTGGGATTCCGTCACCGCCGCTCGCTTTGTATTGGGTCAAGTTGTGCAATTATCTTGGCGACCAGCGAGGGTGTAATGTGGATAATATTTAGTTGAGCCTTAGTTCTGGGTGATAAGTCCGGTGTAGGTATTCCTAACGAGTCCAGCGTCGAATTGGTGAAGAATCTACGGGCAAAGTATTCAGCCTTGTCCGCTGGGGAGGTGAGAACTTCAAATTCATTGATTAGTGGGGGCATTGAATTCTTGCTCTTGTTGAGCACGCTTTTGCAGAGTCGCCAGTAATCTTTGGAGCCAAACTTAGAGGATGCTATGCGTTGCCTCATTCTGGTAGCAAACGCCCTCTTAGCTTCGTTCAGTACTTTTTTTACACTTATTCCGTGCTGAGGCGAAAAGGCGCCTGTTTTGGTTCGAAGAGCAGCTTCGATAGAGCCGGATGAAATGGTTCCGGTGGGCAATAGCGGCCGAGCAAGCGGGTGAGAACCAGGGGAACGAATTTGATTTTAGTTGGAATTTCCTGGCCAGGATTTCCTAAAAATTATAATTTCAAAATTCATTTGTAAATAATTCCTTAAATTTTTATGAAAACCTGCCAATTATTTGTTTTTTTGCAAGAATTTCCAAATTAATGTGTTTTTCCCCGGGAAAATTGTGTTACATTTTCATTTATCCATTGAAAACTCTGAACATTTTGGTCACCATTTGAGGAAAATCTAAACAAGAATTATTTACCAAAATTCTGGACGTGTTGGTACTGATTACAACATTCTACAAATAATTAAAAATTATTTCATATTTCCTCTTCATAAAAACATTGTGATGGAAAAAATTACGTTTGGGGCCTGTTTTTCTTCATACTATGCTGTTTTTCTCAGCTAATCAATAGAGATATCTACTAGTCTAACAGCTGTTGTCGAGTTAAAAAATTCATTTTATAAACTTAGTAAATAATAGTTATTTCAAATCATTAATTATGCTTCCAATCTGCTTATCTTTCTTTTCCACTTTGGATAGACCACTTTTAAATTATTAACTTAGTTGTTTTTTCCCCTTTTCGAACAGCGTATTTCGCGGGAATGTTAAAAGTGTCATATATTACACCCATCGCTGTTTTCTCAGGAAACCCTTTACCAGCCTCATCATTTAGGCATTTCCTAAGTTGATTGACGTGTAATTTATGTATGAATTGGTGACACTTTGCTATATAAATCATATATCCAATTTTCTTTTGCCATGCCCCTCTCCCAAATAGATTAGTTGACTATTTTAAAATACTGAAGTCATAGCTATACATCAAACTTTCCATAGTAGTACACTCTGGATGGCCAGCATGAAAATCTTTCAGTCTGTGTGTCTGTAGTGTTAATGGCAATATGGAATCACAACATGTCCTCTTCATAGTAACACCCCATCACATGTAGGAAAAAAGTCCATAGCTTTTCTTTCCTTAATAAATTAATATATTCATCATGGCAAAAAATTGGTTTTATTTGTTTCAGTGTCACTGGAAATTCCCTTGCAGTCTTACAAAGAGTAGATTTAATTCTCCTTCAGAGTGAAGGGAGGCAAACACTGAATCTTCCAGTGGTTCTTTGTACTTGGGAATTAATCTTAACACTCCATCTGCATGGCCGAATTTTTGCGTTGACACGTACTCAATTTTAAAATTGTAATTCAACATCATTGTACCCGATCACTTAAGTCTGTTGGCTGTGTTTATAGGCAAACGTTTCTTTGTGCCAAAAATGCTGAGTAATGGCTTGTGGTCTGTCTGAAGAAAGAAAGAAAGAAAGTAACTAGAAATATAGTGGTGGAACTTTGCGACAGTAAACAATCTCAAGTGCTTTTTGCAATCTGAGAATGTTTTTTTTACAAGGAGCAAAGCTCTTAAAGCATGTGTTATCGATTTTTTTATAGTTCTGGTCATTTTGTGAAGAATGTATGTTCCTACGCCATACAACCTATGAATGCCTGGAAATAATTTGCTTGTCCTCGGAAGATCTGTAATGAAGCGATGTTATTGGGCGCCGGCAGGTCATTAATCATGATAACCCGTTCAGGATTCAGTCTTCTACCATCTTTGTCAATTATGTTTACTACGTATTTGATTTTTTTTCCATGCAAAAAATTACATTTGGTCTTTGTAATTTTGAAATAGTACTTTCGGATTTTAGGAAAACTGTGTACATGATCCTTATGTTAGACTGTTTTGGTTTTTCATGAGAATATCGTCTAATTAGCAACTGCAAAATCAAGTCCACCCAGCATAGTATCTATGACTTGTTGAAATATTGTTGGCGCTAACTCGACACCAAATGGTAAACGTTCGAATTTAATTTATCTAATCCACGATTCGTATTTATACATAATTTCAAACAACTCTATAACAAGAATTTTTAAATAAGCAATTACAATCTCAATTTTCGATAAAATCTCCCCACTCCATTAAGCCTAGCGAAAATGACTTTTGGAGTAAAAAATGGGTAATGATATTCCTTCCGGGCAACGTAAAATCCTCTATCATAAATATCTTCGCATATTTTAAAGCAAGACGCAAATGTTGTGTTTCGCAGGCGCGTATGTAGATTTATTTATAGAAGTATTTCTTAAACACAGAGTTCAACTAACCATTCTACCGAATGCGTTGACAGATTATACAGGTGTGAGATGCAAGTGTTTGGGGATCGCAAGTATACAAATGTTTTTCTTTAAGAGGAAGAAACCCTGAAACACATGACCTTAATTTACACAGATTACCATACAAGAAAAAAATCTTCAAATACTCAAATGAAAAAGATTTTAAAAATAGGAAGGCACATCGATTTGTATTAAACTTTTTAAATAATAAATCTATTCTTTGTTTGCTAAGTTTATAAACTAATAACAAATCTTTGAAGTATTTTAAAATACTTTTGAAACTATGTAAATTATTAAAATTAATAAAATGAAAACAATTTTTAGAATTACATTATTAACTGAAATTCTTTTTCTTCTGACTAAATTCTCTAATTTATATTATTTATTAAAGCAATTAAAAGCTTATCAAATTACATGTCAGTTATAGTGCATTTTATCATTTTACTATTAGGAGCAGATTTTCAGAAATAAAGTCAACATTTTTCAAAAAAAATATTAGATGACTTGCATTCCACAACAATTTCTGCGTTTAACTAATACAAATAATTTTCGCGAAAAAATATTTAATTTATTAAAATTTTATGGATTTACAATACATGGAGGTGGATGATAGAAGTATATAAAGATCTATAAAAATAGATTTAAAAATAATTTCATTCAATTCTGAATAACTCCTGCAATTGCAACTGGCGGACATGAAGTATACTAACACCACGTTTATTTTTGTCCTTTTACAATTTTTTTCACGGCACTTCTATAGATTACCCACGAAGCTTTAAAAATCGATCCTCAATTTTGAAAACAGTCGCCGGGACGACATTACCGTCAACAACTGTAAATTTGCACATTATAAATTTTGTTTTTTTTTTTTTAGTTATACGTTAGTTCTTACACCTGAAACTTTAACGACGTAAAAAATTTGCTAAAATTTCAATATTTAAACAAATTAGGGGGGGGGATAATTTCTCATACTATTTTATTGTAAATCATTCATCCAATTCGGAAACACTGGCTTCGATTTTTTTCTCCTTGTAAGAAAGTAATGAAACAAAACAAGTATGTTAAATAATTTTATTAGAACAGGGACATTTTTTTTAGTGTTTCACATGCCAGTTTTTGTTTTGTTTCAAATACTAAATTTTTATTTTTTCTTCCTGTTTCAAGGAAATTATGTCCAGACGTATTTGGGTGGTGGGGGTTCAATAGCCTGTTCAAGGAAGCTATGTTTTTTTGCGGGGGAATAACATGTCCAAATTTTTAGGGGGGAGTGGGGTTTTAATAACATTTCTTCCAAGATTTTTTTTTTAAGTTTTCAATATAATTTTCTTTTTAATAGCTTATTTTTTCAGAGTTTTTAAGTTTCAAGGAAACTATTTCCAAATAGACTTCATGTCCAGGTTCACCCATCAGTTTTCGATCTTTCTCAATCTTATTGTTCAGACGTCTCTGCAATATTCATACCACTGAATTGCAGAATTTAATGAAACTCCGTTCAATGTCGCTAAAGTTTCGCGCTATGAAGAACTTGGCAGACGAAATCAAAAATGGGTTGGAATATCACGTGAAGTGATAATTTGGACTTATCAAAAATGTCCCATTCCTAACGGACATTCTTTTTTGCATTTGGAACATCTCCAGCAAAGCTTATCCGCTTGGAAGTTTGCACATGCCTTTCGGCATGCCCACAGGAACAACTTACTATGCGCAATTAACTTTTGGGTATGCGTATATTCAATGACTGAATCCTTTTCGAAATTCTTCAATAGAGACATTCTTGGAGTTTCAGTGGAAGATGCCATCCTAATTTAAGAAAACGTTAGAAAGACAAAAACAACAGCAACAATTCGTTCCAAAAAAGCCAAAAGATAAATCGACCCCAAGGCTAAGACAAAAGAGCAAGAACTCGTCCCAAAAAGTTAACAAACAAAGCGACCCCAAAGCGATTGGATTGTAAATAGAGGTTCGATTTACTTTAACGTTGTATCAGAAACAAATTTATTTCTTTATATATTGCAAATTTCCTAATTCTTTTGATAACAGGAATCGATAGTAAACAATCAATAAGACTGCGGCGAAAAAATTGAAGAACGGCGAAAACAAACGTGATGGTAATATACTTCAGGTTCGCAGTTTTACTAAAATCTGACAATTTGATTTTTGCAAGAATTTCCAAATATTGGCGATAGAAAAAAATGATTTGTAATATTACGTTTTAAAGATTCGTACGGATTTGGTTACCCGCTAACATTCAAAACAAGATTTCTTACTAAATTTTCGAACGTGTATGAAGGAATGTTTTGGAAAATGAATGAAAATATTTTTATCTTTCATAAAATTTCTGATGAAAAGAGTACTGTTTTAAGTATTTTTTCTTCATACGATTTAGTGGAGATAAAGCTTTAAGTTTTTCATTTAACTAATAATGAAACAGTTTCTGGGTAGTATTGAATTTCTAAAAATTTCATTAATTGGAGTGGGGTTAACAGATGGAAAAATATTTTTTTTTTTTTTACCAAGATTTTATTAAAATAATCAACATGAAAACTTCCTTCATTTTAATAAGTTTTGAAAATTTCAATAAAATCAGGCAATTATTTCATATTTGCAAAAATTTCCAAATAAAAGTGTTTCAGTTTTTCGCAAGGTGGGGGGGGAACAGTGCTAATCCATAATAATATTTTTAATGGACAGCTGACTAAAAAAACTCAAAAGATGAAATTTTTTATCAATTTCGAACATGTTAGAAATGATTTTTAAAAAATTAAATAATTTTAAAATACTTCTAGTCTTTCCTCTTAATAATAAACATTTTGACGATAATGTTTTTATTATACTCGGTGTTTTTTTTCAGTGAATGTGTGGATGTACCGTAAAGTTTTTGTTGTTGTTGTCTGAAATAGCACATGGTGCGGGGACCCAAAACCAACCCAATTTTGAAGAGAATAAGTTTATTAACACGGACTTTCCGAAAATGACATTCCCCACACCCACTGAAAAAAATTGACCGATTTTTCTATTCGACGTTATGTATTGAAAAGTGGCATATATACTTTTTGTTTTGCCATTAGTGACTTCCCAAACAAACTTGTCAAACAAAAGAAAAGTGAAAAGAATTACGTGAAAATTTTTTAAAATATTTTTCTACCAAAAGTAATATATTTCAATTTGCTCCCATACTTAAAAAAATCGAATAAAAATAAACTTCAAAACGAATTTTAAAAAATGTAAAATGTTTTCTTTAAGTTTATCTTATACATCTGAATTTCATTTTTTTTTTTTGTGGGGAATAAAGAAATGAAAAGTGGCGTGGGAAATCAGTAAAAAATAAATAAAAAATAAAATAAATTTTAAAAATTATTTGTTTTCTTCCACTTACCTCTCAAATCAGAATATGCAACGAAAAAATCGAGCTGGTTTGTTAATGTTCAAACATTCTGTTGGGATTTCTTTTTCAACTTACTCAGATTTTGTATTTTTTGTTCAGTTAACAGTGCAACACAGTCAAAATGAAAGCGCATTACACAGAGAAAAAATAGGAGGTAGAAAAAACACGATTCAAAAATTAAATTAATTTTTGGGGTATGAAAGCAATCTGCATTCAGTGGAAAATCAGCTAAGCTGTGTTTGTCAAAATTTGGTTCCTAAGGATATTTAAATCAGTAGGTTTCTTGGCAATTACAGAGCAAAATGGTATTACGGTTCACTATCAAAAACGACAGTCGACGCGAAGGACTTCGAATACCCCGAGATGACAACTTTATTTTCAGATTTAATATCAAATGCAAATTTTGTTGAAACAAATTATTTCTTTAAATAACCAAGAATCATTATTTTTTTATGCAGTGTAGTTGTTTAATGTAAATTTTACATTTTAGTGAAGTGCGTTGTGGTGTTGTGGATATTACCTTGGAATGAGAAATCAGAGAGCCGAGTTCAATTTCTAATTGAATTCGTTGCATTTACTTACCGTGCAAATAACCTTGCGAAAAATATTAATCGTCTCTTTCTTCCAGCTATGGGTGAAATAACAGGACAAATTAGGTTTTATAGAATGTAATGACAACCTATTGTGGGAAAATTTGCCCAGTTAGTTATGTCGTGAAAGAGACATATCTAGCGTGTAGCACAATGGGAACTTAACTGACTCATACCATGATTACATTTAATAAAAGGCTGAATATGCAGTAAGAATGAAATTGAAATCTTTCAAGCAAAATCATTCATATTTTACACATTCGCTGGGTGAATGATTTCTTGCTTTCAAAAGTCCCAAATGGTAATAACCACTGAAGATAATTTAGACTTGTAATAAAACCTAAGTCGAGGCAAGGTGGAGGAATGGATAGTGGCTCGGATTGAGGGAATGGAGAGCCGAGTTTAAATTTATTATATTTACTTACGTGTCAATACATTTGGTATTAATTCGTCTCTTCTCCCAGCAAAGCAAATAGCAAGAGAGACTGTGTTCTATAGCCTTGGTTGGCAAACAGTCTACTGCAGAATGTAATCGAAATCTACTGTGGGAAAATCTTCAAATACTCTCGTTCAACATGGAAGTGTAGTTCATAGAATTAACATGAGAATCAGTCAGTCAGTCAGTTAAGTGACATACGTGATACACGCTTTAACGACCATGTCTCGAAAGAGACATGACTGAGTGGGCAAAAGATTATCCCGCGGTAGGTTTCCATTACTTTCTGCGGTAGACTTGTTACCAGCCAAGGCTATAGAACCATATCTGTCCTGTATATTTAACCCATAACTGCAGGGAAGAGACGGATTAATGCATTTCCCAACTGTATTTGCGCCGAAGTGAATGCAATAAATTTAACTGAATTCGAACTCGGCTCTCCGATTCTTTGTTCCGAGTAGATATCGACTACACCACAATGCACATATCTCATATTCCTGCACAGTTTGCAACATTGTGGTGTAAGCAAATTCTTCTTATATACTTTAATGTGTCTTTTTCTTTTTCTTTTGAGAATTGCCAAGAAAAATAATAAATACTCCTTATTTATTACATTGTGTTTCTTTTTTTGTGGGGAAGGGGAAAGGTTAGTAATTTCATATTAATTATATAGTTATAGAACAAAGAAGAAATATCGGAGATTTAGGAAATAACTAATTCTATTATCAAAAAATAAAACAAGTGGTAAATCGGTATGAATGTCTATCATTACAAATAAAAACGATAAGTAGAGACATAAAAGTCATCCGTGGAGCCATATAGTAAGAAAGGAATGGTAAGTTATGACTGACTGGGGCGATGTTCTTTGGTGGGTGTCATTAACGATTGGAGGTTGCATCTTGATGAGTGTTGTGAATCATAGCTACCAAAAAAGTCTGTTTGATGATTTTAAATCCTTTTCGTAGGCTCAGATCAGCTTCAAATTTTATTTTGTTCCTTTAGATGTGAGTGGGTGCTATGAGTGAAAATTCAGGATTATATTTTTCTTTGAGTGTGTAGGTGAAACAGAAGCTATGTGCGGAGCCTTAGAGCAGTTGACAGAGTTTTTAGTTCAATCTTGGGTTTCGGAGTTCTCACATCTGACCAGTGGTGAAAATTTGTGTAAAATGAATCAAAAATGATCTGGTTTCAGGAAGATTATAGTAGCAAACAACGCTTAATTGACAATTGATTCCAACTTTATGAAATGGTAAGGATTTTTATCGTTCATTCACATATATTAATAATTTTGTAAATGTTTATGAATAAAAATTGTTTACAAATTTATTCTTTTATAAATTGCTAAACGATTAATATTGCTTTGCATTAGTTTCAAATGTATTAACCTTTAAGATGTTGTAAATATTAAATTCTATTTGTAAACTAAACAATCTAACAAATACAGTGTCTAAAAATTTTGTTGCAAATTTGCAAGAACAAAAAATATGTAAATTCACTTTCATATTTAGGTTTTATTACAATTCTGATCACCACTTTTTAAAAGAGCCTGCATTGCCGAAAAATGAAGGCAGTGAAAACAATAAGTGTGTCAATGGAAAAACAATCCTTTTGGCACTGTGAATATTGCAGACACAAAGGTCAAAGTTGGCGGCTGAATTTCTTTTTACACTTCTATAGTATAAAAAATAAAATTATTCAGTCTACTAAATTCCATAAAAACATAGAAATTAAACAATATTTGAAAATTATTGGTTACTGCATATTTTGTATAAGCTGACTTATAAGATGCAACAAATGAATTTTAACTCCAGAAGAAAAAATTCCGTGTATATAAAACAACCAGTTGCCAAAAGAGCATGATTTTTCAAATATTACAAAAGAATTACATGCGTATAGTGTGATGTGATACCGAGCAAAAGCGATGCACCGGATGTTTGCTCTATAACAACCAGAAAGCAAATGACTAAAAGTCGTCTTTGCGCAGGTGGATCCGCGCATATGTTCAGCTTGAAAAATAAAAATTAATAAAATATTAAATTTCCTGTTCGCGAGCCTACGCGAATTTTCTTCATCAGCTAATGGGAAGCTCAAAACCAAATACGAGTGTGAAATCACAAACGAGTTGCTGGCATCCAAAAAGAAAATATAAAAAGCGGATACAGACAGACGCCAGCAGGCAGAACTTGAGGAGATGTGTGTAATCAATATCTCCTTGATATAAGCATTATTTCTCTTTCAGCTTATTATTTACCATTAACATTTTATCCTCCGTTGGACTTATATTCAGTTATTACTTTAATTGTAAAATATTAATTGATATGTGTATATATAAAAATGTTATTTTTCAACTCAAATTGCCTTTCTTGATGTTATAACTATTTTATGACTTATAGTGGGCTATCTACAACAAGGCCAAATTACGTTAACCTCCAACAGTAGAGAACTATCCTTCACTAGAACAGAATCCCACTACAAACAGAAAAAGAATACATAAGCAAACCACTATAGGTGCATCCCTCTATTTTCCGCATAACACTTTGAGTACTTACGGTATATAAAGTTAAATATATTTTTAAAAAATAAAAATCCTAATTTAATAATTACTGTGCTTCTGGTATTCTGTATTTCATCAAGGATTTTCAAATTTCTTGAATACTATTAAGAGTCGTGGATGAGATAAAGAAACAAATGTTGCTAGTCCATGACCGAGATGACAGTTCACAGACTACTATTTCGAAAATTCCGCTAATATTCAATGGTGACTGGTCAAGGTGTATCTTCAAAATGTAAGATGAATAAAATTTCCCAGTAACAATAGTAGAGTTGTGAAAATATGTTCTTCACAATGAATCAGAACAGATAACAGATAAGTGGTTAACAACAGTAGTCATGTCCTCAATTAACAGGACTTCCTTATAAGCCCAAAGCACAATCACAATTTAACCCGGTGGGAGGAAATAAGAAGGTACAGTTAACTCTCCCAAGCAATCAACAGCAGTGTTTCCACCCCTATGTGGAGGGTTCATTTTATTTTGTTATGGGCAGCATGTGATAAATTGCAGAACATATTTATATGAGGTTCTTTTAAAAAAGAAATAAAAGAAAAGTAAAGTAGAAAAAAGGAATTTTAGTAACACTTGAAATGTGAACTCACTGGTCATCCAGTTGCCAAACAACAGACTTTATTCTGTGAAAAGCCTTTTAAAATCAAACCATCACTGAGAAAGATCGGCATGTCTGACAGGGGCATGCCAGGCTTTGACCGTCTTGAAGAGGCGTTCGCATATACTACGAAACCAGATTGAATAAAGAGGAAAGATGAGATGCTTTATGTTGTATGTGCTACACTTCCTAATTAACTTATCAAACACATATACTTGTTTGATCACATCACAGTCCGAAACAAAGATACGAGCTTAATAAGAGTAAATATGCGATGGAATACCATGTGTACTGAAAAATCGCACGAAAGCAAAACTACAGAATGGACAGACATATCCTCGATCAACTCCAAATATAGAGCTCTGACAGTAAAACAAGTGAAAATTAGAATATAAATTTTCCGCATATCTTCATCTCTCCAAACCCACAAGTAACCGATAAAATCAATCCCCGTTTGGAGGAAAGGTCGGACTAAAAATTCACTCTATGCTTCGGAAATTTCGTTACCTTGGGATATTTGAAGGCTATGGTGTTGTATCGATTACAAATGGAATAAGATGAAATTATAGTCTTGACAGTCTGTCTAGATTATTCACCCAAAACCTCCACAAACGAAGCTTGTTAAAGGTAGCAGCAATACCCAAATGTTTGCACTTTAAATGGCAGTCTGTAATGATCAACTCTGTGACCTTACAAACCCGAGGCAAGAGTATGGGATACAGAATCTCTAGAGAGTATAAACGGTTTTTTCCGATTCTCCCTCTAGATCAGATGAGACCGTCATCGTCCAAGAAAAGACCCAGATTAGTCACCAAATGCCTCACCTCCGAGGTGGAAGAGTCCAATAAGAAAAACTTTACATTAGCTAGGCACAAAGACTGTACCGACTTCCATAAATAATTCTTAGCGGTCAGCACATGTTCCGTAGGGAAACCATTCAACCTTAAGATAAACTTAAAGATTAATTCTGGAATGGATGAACACCTGTTGAAATCAACTACCAGGGCAGCATCCTGAACCACTGAAACATCAGTAATAACGTTAAACACCAACCTTTGACTGTTGTGACTCAAACCATGTCACCCGACAACCACTCAGGCCCAAAGATACAAAAACTGAAACTTCGATTCAAACTTGTCCAGTGAAATACGTCTAGTGATTATATCAGCGGGATTCTCAGCCGATGGGACATATCTGAATTTCAGGTAATAAACCTGGTCTCTTAGCCTTTCCACTGCTCCCCGAATGTTTTTTAACTCGTTTTTTATAAACAAACTTTTCGTTTTCGAATCATCCGATAACACCCACGACAGCACTATTTGAGTGTCTACGATCACGTAACGCTCTTTACACCGTTTACCGGTAAGACCTTCAAAATGTTAGGGGCCGTTCTGATGGCAAGAAAAACGACTAATAATTCCAGAGATGGCAAAGTTCTTTTATCTACAGGAACTTCCTTTGCCTTAGCGAACATCAACCTGGCAGACCCATTCTGTCTTGTATAGGCGGAAAATACATATGCCTTCTGAGAAGCTTCACAAAACACCAACAAACTGGTAGGACCAGCATTATCCAAAACAATTTTGGGCACCCTCAACCGTTCCAACTGTACCAGATCCTCAAACAATTTTCTCCAGATCACCTGAAGTTTATTAGAAATCCTTTCATCTCAGGTCAACTTTAGCCTCCATAAGTCACTGATAAATATTCTGCCTTTGATAGTGACAGGCAAACATCAGGATAACGGGTCAAAAACACTGGAATTCTCTGATGGGACACCTCTATTAGGTACGACAACAACTTCAGACGACTGACTCACTACGTATAACTCATATTTATCCGGGTCATAATAATAACCTAAAACTTTCTCAAATGGAGAGCCATGAGTAACAAAACTGCCATCAAACTTCATTGTAAACCTCAAGATATCACAGTTTGAGTTGCAGGACCCGAGGAAGACGTTACCCTCCTTCATGATGTCGACAGCATCCTAATACAAACTCAATAAAACTTGCTACCTGGAGAACATTTCTCCAAGAAATCGAAAAAGTAGTAATTCTTCAACTCATGGAGTTCTGTCTTAACGTTGGTGAGAAACGATCCCACGTTATCCCACTTTTGGTCTTTCATCCTTCTAGAGTCACTATCAATCACGAACTGGGTTTCTACATTTTGAAGTTCTTTCAACATATCTCCCCCCCATGTTCATCTTCCATCATGGCATTGCTAATTTCCACATTAGGCTTTTCTACTGTACTGGGCTGGCTTTCAATCTTAACCCTCAATGACAAAAAGACCTCTTCATTTACACCATCTCAAAAGTCGATGTTCAGAATAAAAGAATGAATTTTATCCTTAATTATGTCTCTCTAGCGAATGAGCAACATAGTAGCGGGGGTGACGGACATGTTCTTAGATTTAAAGGAGAAATTTACTGGTAAAATAAAAATTAAACATTAAACAACGTTTTCCTATATGGTAAAAAAAATTCAACCTCACAAAATGGCGCCTAAAAGTTCAAAACGAACAAGAAAAGATAAAAAAATTAAAGAGAAACAAAAAGCTCAAGTAGTTGCCACCTCGTTAAAAAAAATACTCTGACCTGGAGAGAAAGAAAAATAAAAGGCAGAAGCAAGAAGAAAAAGGGAAAGAAAAAAAAAGAAATATATATATAAACACACACACACACATTATATATATATATATATATATATATATATATATATATGAGTGTAATGGAGATAAATCTGTAAGACCTTTGAAAATTAAAATCTTTAATCGAAATATCTTAAAAGTAAACTACATCTCATTCGCAATCAAAACCATTTTTTGAATTTTGCAAACCAGAATTTGCCGAGTAAGAATTTTCACAAAGAAAAAAGAAAAAAGAAAAAAGAAAAAAGAAAAAGAAAATCAGATTCAATTCCAAACAGAAAATATTTATTTCTAACCATTTATTTATTTAATTGCACGTTTTTATTCTGTCTTTTTTACACTATTTACATTATTCAAACTATTGTCATCTTGCCATTTCCACGACATTCCGACCCTTGTCTATTTCGGCCTTCTTCAGGTATGAAGAATTTTGGACTGAACTTTTTAATACTATCACTGGGGTATCTCATTCTCATTCCTTGTGCAAACCCACTTCTGATAGTCATGAGATATTTCCCTTGAACTCGACTCGTTGTAACCTGGTATTGAACTTACTCCTCTTTTTGGATCAAGTCACTGGAAGTAACCAACAATTTTATCCACTGGGACATGTGTACTTGAGAACAACAGCGATTGAATTTCTAAGACATATAAATCTAATGTTTCAGTAACTTTTTTTACCAGAGTTCATCTTGCAATTTTTGATGTTGATGGTCTTCTGTAGTATTTGTTGTCAGAGCTCGTATTGCAATTTTTTCATGCTAATGATTTTCTCTGGCACTCCATATTACTGGTTCACATACGTATTGTATTCATCTTTATGCTTCGTTAACTGATGATTTTTGTAGCCTCGCATAATTTTACGTATGCTTACATAATTTTACGTAGTTTCCAGTGGTGATCTCTATCTATTACTTCAACTTCATTCCATGGTCGGGTAGTGATCCTCTTCCCCCCCCATATGTGGTCAGCTATGCCTGATATTTCTACCTCTCCTTCTGTTATGACCTTGTCATGTTTTTGAAGCTATATCTTGTCTTTTTTATATTTTGTTTACTTTCTTTTCAAAGTTGCAAGCTTTTGTTGCCAAATGATGTTCATTTCCTTTTTTGCAGTCTTCACAGCATAATTGTTTTTTCAGTTGTAAAGATTAAATGTTGAGTTGTCCAGTGCATTCTCAATATGGATGTTGGAACTTATTCTTTGATTTTGATCTCATGAGATGTTGCAGTGTCTTGTTGGGAGATGTACAGTCTTCCATTGCTCATACTATTCAAGGCTTCACAATCCACCCCAAATTCTCTTCAAGTACTTAGTGAAGAAAGGATGTATAGCAATTACCTTGTTTCTCAAGACTCCCTGAACCATCACAGTTGGTGGAAACTTTGTGTAAGTATCTGGTGGAACATCCATTGAATCTGCAGAATCCATCACTTATATGTTATTCATCAACTGTCTTCATTCACAGATTCTTGTTAAGTTTGGTGGCTTTCAGCATTTTTACGTAATGAACAAATCATTGTGGTAAATGGAACTCACATATTGTCTTCAGAAACTTTTAAAATGTTATAGAACCAGGTTAAAACAGCACCATTTTAAATGGATGCATGTAATAAATGTTAAATAAATTAAAAAATATTCAATATTCATAATGAAATTTTATGTCATTTTTTTCATAGCAAGTGATGGAACTAAGAATTTGTTATTTCTTAAATATTTAGAAAATAAAAGTTTGTTAAATTCATAATATGCATTTTTATTTGCATTAAAATTAATTTTTTTTCTAATAAACAAAACCTTACTTCAGTACATTTTGTATTTTAATGGATGATTTGCGTTTTCATTCTTGACTGTCAAAAAGCTTTCTTCATTCATTACCCATTTAGTGAGACTGTTTTAATATATGTTTATTGACCAAAAGAAAAAGGAGTTGGCTTTCGACTGAGATGGCAAATTAAAGGACAGAAACTGAGAAAAAAAACTAGTTTATGCGAAATTTAATTCTGTTATAAAAACCTGCATGAATAATTCACATATCAGAGATAGTCATGCAGAGACCACGCTTCAGGCTTGAGAGACATGCTGTCCTACCCTCACTGACTGAGAAGAAGTCATGAAAATACTCGTAGAAAAGACAGAGGGAAGAAAGAGAAAAGACATGGCTGAAGGTGAGCAGTCAAATTAGGGCCAATTACCCTAACCATAACCCTAACCCTGAGATGAACACCAGGAGCACATGATGAGGAA
Organism: Ascarosepion bandense; assembly: GCA_037127315.1. NCBI lineage: Eukaryota > Metazoa > Mollusca > Cephalopoda > Sepiida > Sepiidae > Ascarosepion > Ascarosepion bandense. Next base: position 30,052 of record JBBBDQ010031599.1, read on the forward strand.
TGGCAACAGTATTCAATGCATGGATGAATGGCAGATTAATATAAATGTGCCAGATGGTAGAAATAGATTTTTTATACTTGCATAATTTTACATGAGCTGTGTTTTTATTTTCTGAGATTTTCTGGTACATATTATAATAGATATTTGAATGTAAACAAATTGATATAATATTATTTCAAAAACATCTTTCATTCATAAGAGTTGATATAAAATAATTTAATATCAGAATTTTTTTATTAATGGCACAAAGATCTTTTTTCATTGTGTTGATATTCAGTTTTAATATTTCATTCATAGCAACAAATTAATACGAACTGATTGAAATATGTAAATCTACTCATTTTTTATACCAATGTTTGAAACTGAACTTTTAAAAATAAAATGTTTTCCTGAAATTTTAATTTCAGCTTAATTGACAGATAAATGACTAAATTTACTACTTCCAATAAAAAAAAATACTCTATTGGATTTCAAACAGAAATTATATTGATTGAAATCTAAAATTTTTCAATTCTAAAAATATTTTCAATTTTTCTACCATTTCTGAGTGATTGACACATCTGTAAACAAAAGTTAATTTTTGGATTTAAAAATCTTGCAAAATTAAAACATACATCTGTTAAACATTTTTCTTTGAAAATCAGCAAATTTATAGTTAATTCTTTCTGATTTGAAACAAATATTAATTTTTTATAATATGAAATAAAGAAGGGCTTATCTTTCAGATCTGCGTACTTCTTGATGAGAGCTTCTATTAACACGTCTAGATAATTATGGCAGACCAGAAATGACATAAATTTATGAAAGCTAAGTGAACATTTTCTTCCTGTGTTTTAAATACCTAATAATTTTTTAAAATTAACATTATATTTTTGGCAATTATCAATTAGTTTATTGAATTTCAGATACTTTAGCTTTATAGTCTTATGTTTGAATATACTTTCTGAAAAATAAATATTTAAAAATATAATATTTTTTTAAATTTAAAAACAGAATTTAAATATATAGCATGACAAAGTTAATTCAATTCATAAAATGTCATAAAATTTATTTTTCATATTATTCTTTGTCTATAATATATGTTTTGATATTTATGACATAGTAAAATTATCTTATTTATAAAATTTTTATACTACTTTACATTTTATTATTAATAACATAATTTTTTTACATTATTAATTAATTTAATTATAATCCAATACCCTAAACAATAAAGCTAAAAACTGAATGACTTTCCAATTGAAAGATGTTTGAAACCTTAGTTATCACAAATTAGTGAAGGTACCTACATTCATGATTAATTTTTAAAAAATGAGGAAATTAGGAATGAAAATTAAAACTTATTTGATGATATTATTTGGAAAGCCTATTGAATGCTGAAATTTACACACAAAACATGGAAATTAAATGAAAGAATTGTCTTTAATGATATGTTATTTATAGCCTAACATGAAAAAATACTTGCATGCAATAAAAAAGTTAAAATTATTTTAAAAACTTAGTGTGTGAAGATAAGTTTTAATCTTCTCAATTTTCAAATAAAATTATAGTCTCCACTTATTAACTTAATACCTAATTAGTACAATGATTGGAACAAATTTTAAAAAATTTTTAAACTTTACAAATTATAGTTAAAAAATTAAAAATGAAAACAATTCTTGTAAAAATTAATCAGTCATTGAATAAAATTTTTCTTCAGAGTATGATATGCTTAATATATATTGATTATAAAAGCAATTAAAAGTTGATCTAAATGAAAAGAATGCCAGAGTTTTATTGCATTATTGTTTTTAATTTTCAGAACTAATTTCTGAAAAAAAAACGCTAATATGAGAAAAAATAAGTGATTTACATTGTCCAAGAAGATCTGATTTTTAGGTAATCAAAACTTTTCATTATTTATCAAAATTCTTTCTCAGCCTATAATGTCCTTAATATATATATATATATATATATATATATATATATATGTCTATAAATGAAACAAGAGCTTATATAATTAAATAATATCATGGTTTTATTCATAGTTTTGCTACATTATTTCTTTTACTATTCAGAACAGATTTTCAAAAAAAGACCAACTGTTTGAAAACAAATTATCTAATAAAAAAAGTTTGTGACGAGAATGTATTTTCTAGAAATTTTATGAAAGTAGGTTGGTGTGGGGAGCAACAGATGTAAAGAGATTTTTTATCAAGATTATATGAAAATAGTAATTTATAAATAAATTCATATATTGTGAATAAATATTGAATGTTTCATTAAACTTCAGCAATAATTTGGGTGCTGCAAGAATTTCCGAAATTATTTGTTTTTCACTGGAAACAAAAGCACTAAAATTCCCATAGTCAGCTTTGGTCCTCTGCTGATACAAAAAAAAAACGAAATTTTAAACCAAATTTCAAACATGCTGGAAAAAAATTGAAAAATATTTAAAATAATTTTAAATATTTTGATCCTTCCTTGTAATAATAATATAAATATTTTGAAGATAAAACTTTGTTTTTCTTAAGTTCTGGAGACTTTTTTCGTTCTATGCTGTTTTTAGTGAAAAAGTGGAGGTACCTATATATATATATATATATATATATATATATATATATATATTTATTCGGGTAGTTTCATTTTTCACTCTTTTTAGAAAATCAAAAAGAATAACGTACCGAAAGTTGTGAATAAACCTATTAAGTACTCATACAAAAAATTAGATCTGACACTTCAACGGTTTTGTTTTTTGCATTGTCATCAATGATCGTAAACAAAAATGCACTGAAAACTCCTCGATTTTGCAAGAGTTGGTTTAAATATTGATGAGAGAACCAAAAAATTTCACTATTTAAATCAGGGAATGTTGTTATTTTATTTTATTTTGATAAAATAAAATGAAGAAATTATAATTAAACTTCAAAGTGATAATCTGCCCCTCATTATCAGTAACAACTTTGAAATGCTGTTTTACCTCATGAATTTAGCAGTAATATTTGAATACATTAAAAAATTGATTTTTTTGTATTATGAATAAAAATACAGCAAATAACCAAATATGAAAAAATAAATTATATTTTAATAGGGCTAATATATAGAATCAAATATCTCAATATATATGAGCCCTTAGACGAAAATGATGGTCTCAATTTCTGACACAAAACTTTTGCTTTATGTGTTGATGCCTTGCCTCAAAGCCATAAACTGATTGGAAAACTTCTGTTGTAAACATGACTGCCCATTCCATGCTTTGAGAATGCGAGAGTAGATCTGGCAATTCAAGCTTCATACCATTTAATAATGATTACCGAAGTTCGTTTTCAGAAAATTCTTGTGAGTGGTCGTTCACAAACTCCACTTAATGACAGATCTATTAACTGTGTTCAGTGCATGGCTTTAAAATTGATACTTGTGATTGTTTTCAACCTGTTCTTGGCTGACTCCACACTCCTGAAAGAATAATAATTAATTTAAGTTATTTAAAAATGTACTTTGTACTTCTTTAATATTTATGGTGAAATTGGATAAAATCCTTAAAATGAGTTTTTAAATCAGCATAACTAATTTACTGACTTAATGATTTTGTTAGAAATAAATGAACTTACTCAAATTTACAAAAATTTGCTCATCACACACAAAATTCGTTAAATTTAACACCTTGATATGAAATGTTTTTTGGCCAATAAAAACAAGGAAACAGCTCATCGTAAAGCCTGGATGACTAGTCAGCTGTTTACTGACGTTATTAAAACGCTTGATTGAAAACTGATTGCTCAAAATCGAAAGATTATTCTATTTTTGGACAATTCAACTTGTCATAACTTACTGCCGGGAACAAATCTCTCGAACATCAAATTGTCGTTCATGCCACCAAGCACCACCTGTCTCATTCAACCTTTGGATCAAGGCATCATTCGTTCATTGAAAGCGTATTGTCGTCGGGAACATGTCCGAATGCAAATCTCAGCGATCGATGCTACACCGCCAGTGCTGCTGTCCGAAGTGGCCAAGCAGATCACTGTTTTGAAGGCCATGCATGTGATGAAACGAGCACTTTTCATGGTCAAACCGTCAACAATTCAAAATTGTTTTAAAAAGGCCGGCTTTGTCATGGAATCACAGGCTCAAGTGGAAGAAATACACGACGAAAATTATCAAGTTCTCCACCATCGCGCATGGAGGAAACAGATTTTGACGAACTTATCAGCTTCGATGACAGTACACAATGTTATGGAGAACTGACTGACACGGACATCACACATGGTATAAAATCGGATGATCAAGATTTTGACGAAGATGATGATGCTGAAAGCGTAAGTTCTGAAGTTTCTGAAAGTGACAAACCAGTTTCAAATTCTCTGGCTGCAACGAATGCGCTTGAAACTCTGACAGCCTACTTTGAAGCAAAAAGAAGTAATCCTGATGGCGCATTGAAAATGATTTACGGACTGTATGAAAGTGTTCATGATGTTAACAAAGAGATTTCTGTACAATCAAAAAATGACTTTTTTAAGAAAAAGTAATTTTTCACTGAATTATTTGTAAAAACTGATTGAAATTGTATTTTTGACTGGGATTTTATGTATATAACTGTTAAATAAACTACTGTTCTGTATGTAAAAAGCGTTATATGAAGTGTTCCCATATTTATCTAAACAACATAGACCAAACACGGATATAAGAGAAACCTGGATATAAGAGAACAATTATCTGGTCTCGACAACTCTCTTATATCCGGGTTACACTATTTTTATTAACAAAACATACAACAAGTGGTAAATTGGTAAGAATGTCTATCGTTAAAACAAAACGATGAGTAGAGTCATAAAAGTCATCCGTGGAGCCATATAGTAAGAGAGGAATGGTGAGTTATGACTGACTTGGGCGACGGTCTTTGGTGGGTGTCATTAGAGATTGAAGTTTGCAGCTTGATGAGTGTTTCGAATCATGGCTGCCAAAGAACTGTTTGATGGGTTTTTATATATTTTTCTTGGGCTCAGATCAGCTTCATTTTTTATTTTGTTTCTTCATGTAAGAGGGGATGTTACTAATGAAAATTGTAGATTATATTTTTCTTTGAGTGTGTCGGTGATTTGGAAGTTATGTGCAGAGCCTATGAGCAGTTCAGAAAGATTTTAGTTCAGTCTGCGGTTTTGGAGTATTCACACCGGCCAGTTGTGGAACATGAATCAGAAGAAGATCTGGCTTTACGAAGATTATGACAGCAAACATCACTTAATGTGCAATTGATTCCAACTTTATGAAATGATAAGGATTTTCTTACAGTTAATTCACATATATTAATAATATTGTAAATGTTTATGAATAGTAATTGTTTTTACAAATTCATTTTTTTTATAAATTGGTAAATGATAAATATTGCTTTGTATTAGTTTCAAATATATTAATTTTTAAGATGTTGTAAATATGAAATTATATTTGTAAAATAAACAATCTAATAAATAAAAGAGTCTAATATTTTTGTTGCAAATTTGCAAGAACAAAAAATATGTAAATTCATTTTCATGTTTACGTTTATTACGATTCTGATCCATTTCGGACTCTATATGGCTACTGGTTGAGTTTTACGAAGCTAAATTAGTACGTATTGACTCGGTGTTACAGGAAAAAAGAGGCCATGATAGGCTGCTTTCCATCCAAGCCCAGTGGCCGGTAATAACAACCCCTACAAAGGGAGACCATTTATTTATATAATTTTGACAATGGCATAGCAGAATATTGAAATGATTTAAAAATTATAAATTTTAAATATCATATATTACATTACAATTATAAAACATTTTTCAATAAATATACTTTATGAACTTACAAAAATTTAAACTTATACAATATTTATTAAACAAATATTCGACAAGTGGAACATAAAACTCATATTAAAAAAATTACTCAAAGAATAAGTTTTACAATTGTTCACTAAGTTGCATCCTATCAAACAACTACACTTTTTACAATTATTTCACGCAAGCAAGGCAGGACTGACACTGGTGGGCAGGTTAGAGAAAAACAAGTTCCAGGGCATGTTGAAAACAATACAAGGGATGGAAATGAATAAAATAAATGACAACTGACATTGCATTTGGAAATTGTTGCTTTCAGGGAAACAAGCAAATGAAAGGGAGTTCCATGAATGGAAAGTGTGAGAAAAAACTCTTAGAGTAGAAGAGAAAGTTTCATTTAACTATTTCAATGGGAAAAGGATGGTACCTCAACGCCCATCCCATAGCATATGCAAATATATGTAGTTTGGGACAACGAAGAAAAAAATGCTTGTAATATCAATTGCCATGAAAATACTTGTAGAAAAGACAAAAAGCCGCATCACATCAGTGAGAAAGTGAGTGAAGATGGAATGCCAAGTCAGGATTGAATCTGTTGTGAATCTTTTATTAGATTTTGTCAAGAACCTCAACAGATATAGAGAGAGCAGCTGACCACATATGGCAACAGTATTTAATGCACGGACAAATAGTTGATTGATTCTGATAAAAAAAACTTTCTGGCCTGATAGAGTGACCTGATCCTAGCAGTAGATGCAGCTATAGATTTGATGTAATTTTATTTAAGGTTGTCTCAGAGAGTGAGGTCAAAGAGGCGCAGTGTTTTGATCTCTGGGGGATTAGAGGTGATTTATTTTTATGCGAGGCAGGAACGTTTCTCGATGGTAGTAAAATAAATATGTTCTTACATTTGTGATCAATTCAATTAGAAACATTGAACAATATATATAAATAAAAATTAGACACATGCCATAGTGGATCATTTCATCAACAGAATAATAAAAAGTAAATATTAATGTCAACATGAGATTTTCTTCTTGATAAGATGTTAAATATTGTAACAATGCACAAATAAATAGTTCCTTTCAAAGTTCTACTTAAATATTATATTTTTTAAAAATCAACTATTTGAAATCATCTTTTTTTTTTTTACTGTTCTTGGTCCAGTACTATTCTTTGAAGTTTGCACTCGCGCAGAACAACTCATGGGTTTTTGCTCCCACTTACCCATTACATCTGCATTTTCAGTGACTATTAATGACACCTGAAATTGGTTTAAAATTAATTTCTATATTAAAAATATCTATAAAACATACTGTTTAAATAAATCTCTCTACATTATGTTTATAATGTCAAACAAAACAGTTCAAAAGAAAGAATGTAGTGTATAGCAATTTCATGAATGTACAACAGTGAAGATGGAGGTTTTGAAGAGCATGGAAACACCTCGTAATGCTGTTATTCCCAGGTCTGCCTTGACACAATGTGGTAGTACCTGTTAGGGACCCAGCTATGCGCTAATAGTGAACCCCAAACATAAAAAAGATACTATTAAAGTATAAAAATACATTTTTATAATAAAATACTAGCAACATATTTTAAATTAAAAAATTACCAAGAATACCAAGTTAAAGCAAAATTACAAACAATACATTTTATGGTAGAATTACCAGCAATATATTTTTAACAAAATGACCAACAATACATTTTATATGTAGTTAAAGACATACAATTGCATTTCAGATATTTAGGTTTCAGCATTAAATAACTCAGAGAAGTTGATATGCTGCTAAATTAACCAATCAACCAACCTGAATACCTTTTCAAGTACTTCTTAGTCCAACCCCACATTTATTTGAAAAGAAGCTGATACATAGGATAAAAAGAAAATAATTATATCTCTCCATATTACATTAGATAACAATAACACACTTCACTTTCTCCATTTTTTGGGGGTGATAGCCATTACATATATATATAAACACACTCTCGCTTGCAATTGAGCACTGCATAGAGCAGAAAGTTTCATAAACAGCAGCTATTTAGGTCTTTACGCTATGTTCTTGTGTTAGTGTGTAGCACGCCCGTTCAAAGCGGTTATCGGATAGAATGCTCTCACTGACAGCGTTGATTTCAGGAAATACATTATACACTATGAAATTGCATTTTTTATGACATTGAACTTATGGCCTAGTGAGCGAACATTCAACTGCTGTCAAATCAGTTGGGTTTCAATTCCAGCTTGAGGGAAAAATTTAAATCTAGCTGAACTTAAGATCTGTGATACAGCAAAACAGACTTGTCTGCAAATGGTTTACTTTTATATAGACATACATATGCATCGTGTATAATTGTGATAATGTTTAGTGTCAATATTGTTTTTTCAGTGGTTTTACTGATAAAATGTATTTTGGCAAGCAGGTTTTTATTGTAAATTTCTTGACATCGGGTTGGAGGTAGAGCATTCATAAGCACAAAGCGTTTGTCACTTTAAATGAGCAAATTATCAGTTTAGTATCTCTCTCTCTCTCTCTCTCTCTCTCTCTCTCTCTCTCTCTCTCTCATATATCAGACAGATTTTATTCAACAATACAATAATCCTTACTCATGCAGACAATGAAAAGAACCTTCAGATATTGGAGGCCATCTACATTAAATCAAAACAACCCACACTTAAAATCCCGTTTAAATCTGGACATAACACATTACATTGTATTTAAATACATGGTTCTGTTGTAATTTTGCGCTATCACGCGGTGTGACGTCATAGAACGGCATTGCAAATTTGCGAAATGCGTTTGTTATTTTTGGTAAGTATTGCCGTTGCCTAGCGGAGTTTTATGTGAACACAAAATAAAATCGTCGCTGATGGTGGATGTTATTGTGTTACCGTCCTAATAACCTCTTTGAAGATGGCTCATATTAGAGCTAACTTAATAAAATATATCCAAATTTTGGAGAATTTTCGTCTTTATTTTCAACTGAAATTAAAGCCAAATACGACGTTTAGAACGGCTCATGATTAAACATAATAGACATTCATTGTCTCCTATATTTTACAGTATATGTTTAGAGAATTATTTGCTGCCTCAATATATATATATATATATATATATATATATATATTATGGACAAAAACTTGGAGGCAGATTCCTCATAAAAAACCTGATCAAAAGTTTATGTAAACAAGGGATCACAAAAAACAATTAGTTAATGCAGGAGATATAATGTGGAAACACTTCATCAACACCTCATAACAACGGGCAAAACCATTCAACACTGTCGTGGAGCATTTGAAAGGGTTCACCAATCAATGATCTAACGGGTGCATGCATGTGCAGAATCAAATGGAGAACATTTGTTATGAGTTGCTCTTGAAGTACTACAATGGCCTTTTGGCCATACATGTATATGGACATATTACCTTGATCTGGTGTCAGTTTTTTGTCACAGTATTTTTTATATACCCTGTATAAGGTAGGATAGAGGAGACCTCGGATCTTCGCTGCACACAATCTTACCCCGGTATTTCTGGTCAATGTTATGATTCCGTGGAGGTCTGGAATGTTTCTGGGGTCCTCCATCTTCCTGTTAACAAAGGTACATTTGAAAGGTGGCCACATGGGCCTTCCTTCGTGAAGGTGTACTTGTCTATCTTACATATTTTCTTCCCCTTGGGAAATGATTTTTTTCTTTTTGGGGATGCGTAAAAAAGAGATGGGGATGACAGAGCCCTAAAAGGTAAAGAGAGAAGGTCCCTTACTTTACGTTTTGTTTCTAGGACTTCAACTCTTGCCGATAAAGCAAAGGCAATTTCGTCTTGGATTTGTCCATGGCCCTCTCTGCCCTGCTTCGTCCAGCCCACATTTCTTTTTTTAAATATTTTTCCTTTATTTTCCCTACTTTAAAACATGAAGGACCAAGGTGGCGGCGTCTTCATTACCACATACAAATCCAGCTGCAGCAGTAACTCCTTTTAATGCAGATGCACTAGCTGCTGCTGCTGTTGATCTGACAGCTCCTGTTTACACTGCTGATGTTGCTGCTTCTCTTGCTGTTCTGGCAGCTTCTTTTGGAGTTTTAACTACAGTTACTTGTGCTCCATGGTATGACAAGATTACCATGGGATTTACAACACTTCACAACAATGAAGATTGTCCGGCTGCAGCATGTCAAGATGTCAAGAATATCTGAAAAAGACACTTGCAGAACATTGTCATCTGCAAGATTATATCCTTAATGGCAATGCAGGCTTGACTCTTCACTAACAAATCATCCTTGACTTGTAGATGCTCCACAGTGCATTTGACTTTCTCACAGAATTAAACTAAAAACTAAAAACTGGCTGATAGAAAAAATGAATACGAAAGTTAAAAAATTTTAAAAACTAGTCGTAATTTTGTTTCCTAGGCTAAGAAACAAACAAACAAACAAATTCTTTATTGAAAATGCCACAGATCTCTTTCATAAAAATAAACATTGCTGGTGAGAGGATGATAGATTGATGGACAAATGAATGAAGGAACAAATGAAAATGAAGGCGAATAAATAAAATGAATGAATAACTGAAAAAATGAAGGAGGAAAGAGAGCACGGAGAAAAAAGGAATTAAGGAAAGGAAGAAGCATGCGAGAAAGAACTAAAACGAAATTGTTTTGTCCCCTGTAACTACAAAATCAAATATTGTAAGTAATTCATGATACGTGACTATATATGAATAAATCTATGGTGTTACACTGTTTATTCCACTAACTCTGCACTGGAATTTATTAATGAGAAGCCTTTTTCATGGTTCATCAAACGCATTCAGTTTACCATTTGCTCAGTTGATTCTTCAGAGTTCAATATCTCTATGAAAATGACGATTGTTTTATTTTGATCCTCTTATCAAAAAGCCCATTTTCTTGACTGTATTTCCTTTGATCTTTTCTATATTATAGCTTTCTATCTGTTGTTATTCAAGAGTTAACCAAGGAGTTAGTTCAGCAGTTGTAACACATTTGTTTCATCGTGAATACTTTCCCTTTGGACTTTGTTCTTTTATGTTAGTGTGCACATTTTTTAACAAACAAAACAAATATTACTGCTGGTGAATTGAAAGAGAAAGAGAAAAATTGTCAGGATAAAATTCTCTGTATTGATGGTAATGAGAGCAAGTAGGCACCTTTTGAGAAAAAGAATCAGTAAAGTTTTGAAGTTGATCAGTTTGTTGGCTTGGTTTACTAGTCAAATGTGGTGAGACTAAAAGGCTTCTGGGTAGATCGAATTGTAAAATAAATATTACAAAATGAAATAAAATCTTTTTGTAGCTTTCATTGTAATTTAAATTTGAAGTTAATAGATTAAATTTGTTGAGTAATTGGCCATGGTTAATAAAAAGAAAAATGCTTCTCAAATGGAATTAACAAAGTTCTCAAAAAATAATAAAGAAAAGAAAAGGAACAGGGAAAAATAATGCTAAACAAACAATATCCATGCAAGTTAAAACGAGGCAAAGCAATAACAATAAGACAAAAAGTTATAAATTAAGCCATATCGACAGATCTACTGACACCAAATAATTTTCTTTATTAAAAATAAAACCTTTCAAAAATAAAATATACTCTTCTCAAATATTATTTCAGAAAAATTGCCTAAGTTAAAGTTAAATTAATTTGCATTGAAACAAATATTAGTTTTATTGCAAAATTTTGCAGAAAAGAATTTTTAATGCTTTTGAAATACATATATTCCATAAATTTTATGAATATATAATTGAAAAACATGCAATAATTCAATCTCAGATGTGCCCAGATTTTCTTATACAATCCAAACACTAGATAGACACAGAGATAAAGAGAAAAACCAGATGATAATATGAGAGAGATTTTAAATTTACTTCCTCCTCCAGCTGATATAGTTCTTTCAAATCTCTTCATTTTATCCTGAAATTTAATAAATGATTTTTGCATGCATTTTAAGTCAGGAGTGTCATTATGCAGTTTTTGTTTGTAACCTCTGACCTCATAGTCTATTTTGCATGAATAAAGGTGATATTCAAATAATTTTTGAGGAGATATAAGACATTAATTTTACAAAATTCTATTAACACTTGAATTACCAAATGACTTTAAAACACATTAGTTTCTCGTCTATAATGAAGTTTATGTTATATTTTTCTATTATGTATAAGCATTTTCAACAATATATATGCAAATATGTGTATTTAGTATTGTTCTGGATGCTTTTCAGTAGTCTAATACTAGTCATATTAAATATGAGAATGTAATTAAAAATGTCCAAAATTTATTAAACATCTCAAAATAACATCCCAAATAAAAAGGTCTGAATCAATCTGATGAAAATTAAACATTGCACAGGGTTCATTATAAAGAATGAAGGAATTATTCATGGCTGACCCGTAAAATTACGCAAAACAAAGTCAGTGAGCATAGTAAAAGTACTGGCAGAGATAGCTTATTATGACTTCACAATGTTTTAATATATGTAAATTTAAAAAACAACAAAACAGACACATGACGGAAAGTAAATGTTTTATTCAGACTACTTCATTCTTTACGTGTGTGCTCTATACAAAAATGGCTCATCTGCTCTATCCAGGTTGAAGAGTAGCCAAAGCGCGTAACTTGTAAAGATTAAAAATACATTATATTAAAAGACCCCGAGAAAGAATGTTTCAATTAATTAGGACAAATAAAATAAATCTGATCACCACCACGAGAAAAATATTTTTATTTATTTTAAAATATTGAATTTCATTTTTTAAGCTCTAACTATTGTGTGTTGTATATGTCAAATAAGAAATGATATTTATTGAAATACCAACTACAAAAAGTTGACACTGAGCATGCAGCTCAACAATACTGGTTTCACTGAAAAGGCAGATTTGAATATTTTACAAAATCAATGTCACCTCTGATAAGAAAACTTAATATAATGTAGGATATTGCTACAATTAGAAATTCATAAAAATCACAGATATGATTTCTAGCTTCTGTGTGTTTGCATATGGTGGTTAAAATCAGACCTCTATGAAAATACAAATCAACACGTCTCTCTCCAGTATGTATTCGCATATGGCACACCAAATATGACTTCATTGAAAACACAGATCCACAAATTTCACAAGAATGTGGGCTTTCTCCAGAATGTGTTCGCATATGGTTCACCAAAGATGACTTTTGTGTAAATGCAGATCCACAAATTTAGCAAGAATGTGGTTTCTCTCCAGTATGTGTTCGCATATGTCACACCACATATGACTTCATTGAAAATGCAGATTCACAAATTTCGCAAGAATGTGGTTTCTTTACAGTGTGTGTTCGCATATGGTGCATCAAAAATGACTTCTGTGAAAATGCAGATCCACAAATTTCACAAGAATATGGACTTTCTCCAGAATGTGTTCGCATATGGTCCACCAAAGATGACTTAACCGTAAATGCAGATCCACAAATTTCACAAGAATGTGTTTTCTCTCCAGTGTGTGTTCGCACATGGCGATTCAAATCTGAATTCTTTGAAAATGTAGATCCACAAATGTTACAAGAGTATGGTTTTTCTCTTCGTGTGGTTTTATAAAGGTGATTTCCATGAAAATGCTGATCCACAAACCTCAGAAGAATGTGGTTTCTTTCCAGTTTTTGTTGCTTGTGGCACACCACAATGACATATGCGAAAATGCAGATCTACAATTCTCTTAAGAATATGATCTTTCTCCAGTCTGTGTTTGCATATGACGTAGCAAAGATTATTTGCTAGAATATGCAGATCCACAAACTTTGCAAAAATATATTTTCTCTGCAGTGTTTATTTTCATATCACACTTCAAATGTGACGTATATGAGCAGATGAATTCATAATATTCACATAGATTCTCTTCATTCTCCGTTTGCAAATACTGCTTCAAATGTGACTCCTGTACAGATACACACCCAGAAAATTCTTAAGAACATGCTTTCTCTCCAGTGTATGGCTGCATAGACACTTCAAATGAGATAGATACGTAAAGGCAAAACGTCAAACGTCACTAGAATGTGGTTTCTCTCCAGTATGATTCAATGTAAAATTATGAATTGCTTGAAATGCAGATCCTCCACTTTCACAAGAATATGTGCTTTTCAATATGGCTCACTAATCTAAATTATTCCAAATGTTTGCAAACATTCAAGAAACATGATTTCTTTCTTTTCATATAATTACACTGTGTCTACAAAACAAAGAAACTTCACAGCTTGAAGTATGTCACCCTTGGCAGTTAATTTGATTTTGTAATTACAGATACACAACTTTTATATGATAGTAGCGTATATTTCAACATTGTTAACAGAAAGTCAAAAACTTGTTTTCTATCATTTCAATTTCTAAATAATATCAGGTTGTATTAAAATGATTTTCTGTTAAGTCAAAACACCTGTGAAGAAAAATAAAATGTATTATAAAAGAAACAACGAATACTAAATGAAAGCAGTGTATATTTTAACAAAAATATATCAACATTGCAGGGTTAGTCCAGTACAGAGACACAAAAATGAGGCAATCATGACAAAATCAATAGAAAAATCAATAAGTTAATTTTAATTTATTTAAAGAAAATATGTGAGTACGGAAAATTTTCTGAAAAAGTTTAAATGTCTAAAATTTAAAATTTTTCATAAACTATTCTTTCCATTTGTAACACACTCAATTTTCAGAAAATTGAAGTGGACAGCAGCAGAGTAATTATTAAATCAAGAAAAGAACACTTAGATATAAATCTTGAAATGAGAAAAAAACATGAAATTGGACACATAATGAGCAAGGGAAGCTTTGTTTAAGAAAATTAAAATGTATTTTAAAAGAGACAATGAATAATAATTGAAATCAGTTTATGTTTTAACTAAAATTTATCAACATGACATGTTTAGTCCAACATAAAAACACATAAGAATGCAGCAATCAAGAAAAGAAAATCAATAAAAAATTAATAAGTTTATCTTAATTTACTTAATTTAATATGTGAGTACGGTGAATTTTCTGAAAAATTTTTATATGTCTAAAATTTAAAATTTTTCATAAACTATTGTTTCTACTTGTAAACACACTCAATTTTCACTAAATTAAAGCAGACAACAGCAGAGCAATTATTAACTAAGGTAAATAACAATCAAGAAAAGAACACTTAGATATGAATCTTGAAATAAGAAAAAAAGCATTAAATTGGACACATAATGACCAAGTAAAGCTTTGTTTAAGAATGAAGTACTTTTCTTTTTACACACTTTGTATAAAACATGATGGTGATTGTAATCTGGCAATTATTAACCTGTTAATATGAATCAAAATTACAAGTAAATATTGCTACAACCAAGTTGCATTCAATATAAATCTTAAAATTAGAAGAGAAGGTTTAGCTAGTTGCCAAAAGTTATCGCCAAGTTTTTCTAGTCTGTGAGTGGATGGTTCCATTCGCATGCTCAGAATATGCCTAAGGAAAATAATAAATAGAGATGAACAACAAACACCATTATAAAAATTGAAGATTTAATAGAGAAGAAAAATGATATAAGGAAACATGTTTGTGTGGAATGTTTTGTGAAATGCAGGCAACAAGAGAATTGAAAAAGTTTCGTTGGTTATCTGAAATCAAAAATTATTTGTTTCGTTTGTCTCTGTTTTTAATATTTTACATTTCTCTTTCCCACTTCTTTTTCTTTAGTTCAGGTTTTACTTTCTTTGTTACACCCATGAGAGTAACATTTAGCAAACTTCACCATCTTCTGTTCCCAAGTGAAGTTCATTTCGTTTTTGCAGTTTTCAACAGCATCTAATTTATCTTTCTCTTGTGAAAATACAACATCGATTTTACTAAATTGTTCTCAGTATTTCTTAACTGGAAAAAATCGTAAATGACTTTATATTTAGTGATTAACATAAAAGGTCATTCACCGTTGCTATTTAGTTTGTGCCTGGTCAATTGAATAAATGTTTATATGTGGCATGGGATTAATGTAAATGCGTTGGTTACAATATTCGACCATTTTGCAACCTCCAATTGTGTCAGGTCTGCAATCCCGTTATTAATATATGAGAGTTGGAGACACGTTTCGATCTCTTTATTAATCAGTCACATCATTTGATGATAACATGAGGAGTAAACTTTATATCTTAAGATTTGCAGTCCAACTGATTGACTGTATTTCTCCTGCACAATTCTTTGTATCAAGTCATGTGACTCCGCGAAAGTGATGTGCTAATTTAGCCATGAAGTAAACTGGTTTCCAAGGGTTGTTATTTAACTTTAGATGTATTAGCTTAACTGCTGATTTCAAAAAGTTATATATATATATATATATATATATATATATAAAGAGAGAGAGAGAGTGAGACTGACTCTCACAATTATGAAAATAAAAAGTTATAGTTTATAGACTGTATTTACTTTTAATACTAGGGAGGTTAAGTGTGTATACATAGTGATGTAACAATATGAACACAATGAAAAAAACTTTTGGCTATTAAGAAAAAATCTGATATAAAACCAATCTGTATCAACTATAGAACCAAAGATGGTTTTGAAATTTATATTATGAAAAGGTGTTTACTTTCAAATATTTATTATGTGCATCATGATATCTTCTTGGGAAATAAAATTAAATTGTGGCTTTCAAAATCTGATACAAATTAACTAAGTATTGATTATTAATAAAAGTACCATTAATTAATAATTAACAAAAATTATTTACAGAAAATTCCATTTGAAATGTTGCAAGTAATGATGCTTCATTTGATTACCTCAGTGGAATAATTTATAAAGGCCTAAACACTTTGTGTTTTTTAATTGTGAAAGATCACTGGAGAAATTCTGTTTAATGCTTATATAAAATTTATATAAAGAGTGATTCATATAATATAGGAGAGAAATGTCCACGTAAATATAGCATTTTTCTAAAAACTGTTTATATCTTCACAAATGTGTTTTAAAATTATATGTGAATGGAAAATCATGCCAATAAAATAAGCTAATTTATGACGAGGAACCATGATTCAATAAAGAAAATTAGCATACCAAGATGAAAAAAAGGCTTATACTTAAGAGAAATTTGTTTTATTGTCAAAATCTTGATGTTGTTCTTAAGAGGAAAGACTAATGGATATTTTGATAATTAACTTCTCTTGGTTTTCCTTTTTAGAATTTTGGTTAAAAATATTGGTTTTTGTGCATCAGTATAAAGCCCAATGAATAGTACAAGAAATTGTAGTGCCTCTTTCGCATTACAAAATACATTGATTTGGAAATTTCTGCAAAGAATCAAATTGTTGGATTTTAATGAAACTTGCACGTTTTATTCACAAAAGAATGAAATTATTTTAGAAATGTAAATTTTTCGTTTTTACAAAATCTTCATAATTTTTTTCCTTACATACGTTTCGCCATACTTTTTTTTTTACCTTCGAGAATTAAATTTTATCTCAATGTTCATACTAGTTAAAAGCAGAACTCTGTTAAATTTTCATCATTTTCTTTTTTAAAATCACAGACAACAAAATGTATGTTCTGAACCATAAAATTAGAAATTCAATGAAACTAAAAATAATTTGATTAGAAAAGCTTTCTTATTGATTTTATGAATAAGATATATTATAGACACAATTAAGAAAAATGAGCTGATGAAAAATCATTTACATTTCAATATGACATTGTTAATGAATATGGTTAAGGAATATTGCTTTCAAGTAAAAACTATATTTGCTAATTATAAATATAAAAGTTGAGTGCAATTCATCAAACACCAATATTTTAGAAACAGTTTCAAATTATTTGGTGCATGTATGAACAGGCTGACTTTTGTTAAAAATGATACATCCGAAAATAACATTCGCAGAAAATAAGAGTAACAAGAACAGTAAGTTTAAAGCCAAAAAACATAAAATTCCATAAAACCTTAGATTATGGAGAATATTTTGCTAATTTTTTAGGATTACTGAATAGTTAAAAATTATATGAAAAAAGTGCTCATGTTATTCATTGTGTAGAATTTACAGAGATGTTCACTGTAGAAAAATAGTACTTAAGATTCTATCTGTCAGCAACACCCTCAACACCTCAAATAAACAGCCACTGCCATGTGACTAAATGCATTTCTGATATATTTTAAACTTAAAGTAGTATTTGTTTCAAATCAGATTAATTAAAATTTAATTTAGCTAATTTTTTTCAAATACAGTTTTAGAAAACTATATTTTATCTTTGTTAACAAAGAATTACATTATAATGTAAGATGTGTAAACATGGCATTAAAAGCAGCAATTGTAGCCATTTAAAATGAAAACTCATGTCAGTAAATTTGGATCTTTTTAAAATATATTTAAGTGGTTTGCCTATTGGAAATATTAAATATAACCTCTTAGCTTGTAATTGAACCTAAAATAAAAACAAGATTTTTCACTTTAAATATTCATTTTAAGCCTTAAATGTTTTTACGGGGGGGATGTATCTATATTATTATTTTATTGTATTATTTTTGCAAATAGTTTAATGTATTGAGTTATCACGATGGTATTAAAAAGATTATCTCTTTAATAATATCGTCATTGTTTATCACAATGTTATTTAGCATGAACTACATCAATGCAGGTACTTCCAAAGATTCGCTGAAATATGATAGCATAACGTGAAAAAATGCCCACAAAATTAATATGAAATTTAGTGTAGATTTTCACTAAAAAAAAATAAAAATAAAAAATAAATAAAATAAAACCAAAAAAACCACTGGTAGCTTATGAATTATTTGCAAATTTAAAGTAATTATCCGATTTAAATTAAATTTCCCGGATTTATTCTCAAATGAAGAAAATTATTTTGTTTTAATTATTTTTAAATTTATGTAAATCTTAATTCATATATATATATATATATATATATATATATATATATATATATATACATATATATATATATATGCATATATATTAGAAAAAATTTAGATATTCTACAATTTCATGGGTATTTCGCTGTAGGAATGTGCTCGCCAGAACCAAAAGATCCAACAGTTAATATTCACAATAATCCCGAAAAAAGTACACATAGACGGTCACATGCCTTTGTCGAGAATAGACATTTGTAACACTCATCTACAAAAACAATTCCTCGCTCATTCAGAAAAATCCCAAAGAGAGAAAAAATATAGACAAATGATAAATAGAAAGAATATTTATTTAATTTTTGCATGAATTTCCAAATTAATGTGTTTTTCATTGGAAAAACTGAGTTAAATTTACATTTATTCATTGAAAACTCTGGTAAGGATTTGGTCAACATTTGATGAAAATCAAAACAAGAATTTTATACCAACATTTTGAACGTGTTAGTATAGATTAAAACATTCAAAAAATAATTTAAAATACTTTCATATTTCCTTTTAATAACATTGTGATGGGAAAACTTCATGTTCATTACGTTTAGGGCCTGTTTTTCTTCATACTATTCTGTTTTTTCTCAGCGAATTATTAGAGATATCTACTAGTCTAAGAGGATGTGCGTTGTGGTACAGTGGATATGGGCTCGGAACGAGAAACCGGGGAGCCGAGTTCGAATTCCAGTTGAATCCATTGTATTCACTTACGCGCAAATACCCTTGGGAAAGGTATTAATTCGTCTCTTCCTTCCAGTTATGAGTTAAATAGCAGGACAGATTGGGTTCTGGTCAACCAGTCTACCGAAGAAAGCAATGGCAACCTACAGCGGGATAATCTTCTGCCCAGTCAGTCATGTCTCTTTCGAGACATGATCGCCCAAGCGTGTATCATGCATGGCACTTTAACTGACTGACTAGTCTAACAGCTATTGTCGAGTTAAAAATTCAATTTTTTTAGACTTAGTAAATAATAGTTATTTCAAATCATTAATTATGCTTCCAATCTGCTATCATTCTTTTCCGCTTTGAATAGACAACTATTAACTTAGTTGCTTGATTTTCTGTTCGAACAGCGTATTTCTTGAGACTTTAGAGGGGTTGGAATGTTAAGTGTCATACACCCATCGCTGTTTTCTCAGGAAACCCATTACCAGCCTCATCACTTAAGCGTTTCCTAGGTTGAGCCATATATAGAGAGGGATGGTGAGTTATGACTGAATTGGTCGATGTTCTTTGGTGAGTGTCATTAATGATTGGAGGTTGCATCTTGAAGAGTGTTGTGAATCATAGCTACTAAAGTAATCCGTTTGATGGTTTTTATATCATTTTCTGAGGCTCTGATCAGCTTCAATTTTTATTTTGTTTCTTTAGATGTGAATGGGTACTATTAGTAAAAATTCTGGATTATATTTTTTTTAGTGTGGAGGTGAAACGGAACCTATGTGCAGAGCCTTTGAGCAGTTGACAAAGTTTTCAGTTCAGTCTTCGGTTTCGGAGTATTCACATCTGACAAGTGGTGAAGATTTTTGTAAAATGAAACAGAAAAAATCTAATTTTAGGAAGATTATAAAAGCAAACAACGTTTAATTGGCAATTGATTTCAACTTTATGAAATGGTAAGGATTTTTATAGTTGATTCACATATATTAATGCTTTTGTTAATGTTTATGAATAAATATTGTTTACAAATTTATTCTTTTATAAATTGCTAAATGAGAAATATTGGTGTACATTAGTTTCAAATGTATTAGTTTTTAAGATGTTGTAAACATGAAAATATATTTGTAATATAAACAATCTACTAAATAAAGTGTCTCATATTTTTGTTGCAAATTTGCAAGAACAATAAATATGTTAATTCACTTTCATATTTAGGTTCTATGACAATTCTGATCACCAGATTTTAAAAGAACAAGAATTGCCAAAGAGCGAAGGTAGTGAAAACAACATTTGCGTCAATGGAAAAACAATCCTTCCTGCACTTTAAATGTTGCAGGCACAAAGGTCAAAGTCGGCGGCTGAATTTCATTTTACACTTCTATATCATAAAAAATAATATTCTTCAGTCAACTAAATTTCATAATAGCATAAAAAATAAACAATATTTGTAAATTATTGGTTCCTGCATATGTTATATATCGACAAACAACAAACACGCATATATATAAAAATATAAAGTTATATTTTTATTAATGACGATGAACCGTGTAGAATAGGGAACAGAGAATTGAGAGAGCGCGCTTCTAATGGGTTGACGGGAGTGTAGTCTTATCTGTTGTGTCTCTCTTCACCGGCCGATCTCTGTTGCTCCTCTACTGGCGAATCCGTGTGCCGAGGTCTTTTTATAATCTTCCAGAACCGGGACTTTTTCTTCCGGTTTTGCCTCGCCCACGCACGCCCACGTAATTCTCAGAGACACCTGTTCTGTTTGCCTCTGTAGATATTTCCGCTGCTGCCGGAAATAAGGTCAAACGACATCCGTTCCTTTCAACGACCGGAAACACCCTCGCTTTCATCAGCCTTCCTCGGGTGGGGCCAGATTGTTATATTACACATATTTTGTGTAAGTTGATTCATATAAGATGGAACAAATGAATTTAACTTCAGAAAACAAAACATTCTGTGCATATAAAACAACCAGTTGCCAAAAGAGCATGGTTTTTAACATCTTACAAAAGAATTCCCTGCGTATAGTGCATCCCTCTATTTTTCGCATAAAACATTGACTACTTACGGTATATAAAGTTAACGATATTTTTAAAAGTAAAAATCCTAATTTATCAATTATTGTGCTTATGGTATTCTGTATTTCATCAAGGATGTTAAAATTTCTTAAACATTTTTTAGATTTTCGGATGATATTAAGAAAGTACTGTTGAAGTCCATGACCTTGATGAGAGTTCACAGGCTACTGTGTCGAAAATATTGCTAATTTACAATGGAGACAAATCAAGCTGTATCTTCAACAAGTAAGATGAATAAAATTCCCAAGTAACAACATTAGAGTTGCTAAAAGATGACTTTTCAATGAACCAGAACAGATAACAGATAAGCGGTTAACAACAGTAGCCACTTGCTCTATTAAGAGGACTTCCTCATAAGCCCAAAGCACAATCACATTTTAAACAGGTGGGAGAAAACAAGAAGGTACAGTTAACTCTCCCAAGCAACCAACAGCAGTGTTTCCGCCCCTTGGTGGAGGGCTTATTTTATTTCGTAATGGGCAGCATGTGATAAATTGTGGAGCATATTTATATGAGGTTCTTTTAAAAAATAAAAAAGGAAAGTAAAGTAGAAAAAAAGGAATTTTAGTAACACTAGAAATGTGAACTCACTTGTCATCCAGTTGCCAAACAACAGACTTTATTCTGTGAAAATCCTTTTAAAGACAAACCATCACTGAGAAAGATCAGCATGTCTGGAAGGGGCATGCCAAGCTTTCACGGGTGAATGCAATTAACCAGAATTAGGCATAATTAGGCCAGGAATCTGATCCTCTAAATAAATATATAAAGGACTTTCAATTTGGGATGTTTCGTGATAAATTTTTGGAAAGTTTATTTTCTTTCTGGAAATAAAACCTGCTGCTATAGTATTTTCACTATTGTCCGAAGTAATAACGAAAATAAAAAAAATGCAGATCAGATTCAGTTAAAAAAAGTATATTTACTTTTAACCAGCTAAACAAGGGTGCTTGCAAAACTCCATCCCTTTTTACTGAAAATAGGATAACCTATTCTCTGATTAAATATAAAACTTATATCAGATGGGACCACCTGCTGTGTCAATGATAACAAAAAAAAATGAAAAGCTCTACAGTACACTTTCAGTCAATTTAAGGTTCAAATGTTTTATCTTTTTTCTTTTCTCTCTTGTGTAGACAAAGTTATTCTTGGGGAACAAACTCCCTTCTTTCTTCTCTCATTTTCCTCCCGTCCACCTGGAATTACGCCTTTCTTTTACGGCCGTAGAAAGTGAAAATTTACTAAACACGCGGTAAAACATTGTTTGAATACACACGTGTTTCCCCTTTTTTCTTCTGCTCAAATAGCCTTAGCTCCAAACATGGACTTCTTCTCAATCTTTCTCTGAAGGTTAGAATTGCCTTCAGCAACTTTGTTATACATGCAAATTTTATTTTTGGCAAACGTTGCCTGTTTTTTCAGCAAGGAGAGAGAAACGGACCTCTTGTTTCTAAGCGGTCTCGCTTCCAACTGCTGCTAAGGTCCCGTCACAGTTCTCCCTTCCACTTCAAAGGGTTGATTGACCTTTGAACTGTTCAATCATTGTCCATTAATATATCAGCAAGTTCTCAAAGCCAGGAACACATTGAGTATTTATTGTTCTACCTTCAACTTTAAAATTTTCAAACTCTCTCGACAAAAAAAAAAGTCTTTCCTTAGCATGATCGACATAAATTCAAGTATATGTATATGGATATTATCTCTAACGGGAGAGATTGCTACCTCCAGATCGGATATTTCCCCAGAGGATACAGCAGTCTGATGAGAATGGGTGATAGGCAATTCCGTTGGATATAGATGTCTCAAAGAATGCGACTGGATAACTTTATCCACCCTCTTAATCTTAGCTGTACGGACCAAGACATCATTCCTCGGAATAACTTACAAGATCTACAAAAATGAGCAATAAGGTCAAGCCTTTATTGGATTCTGAAGTAAAACTACATCCTCCTCTTTAATTAGGTTGGAGATATTGATTTAATACAACTCCTGCGTTTGCTCTCTCAGTCCTAGCAGGTATTCCTCATAACATAACTTATGAAACCTCTCAATGTATAAATCTCTTTGATCTAGACTCTTCAACAAAACACTTCTAGAGGGTAACTCCATAGCAGAGAAATTGCCGTTTCATCCAGGAAAATTGAGCTATAATTATGAAGATAAATAAATGCATTAGGTGATATAATATCTAACCCAGCATCTCCTGAAAATCTGTAAATGAAGAGACGGAAATGGCATTCTGAACGTTTGAAATGTCTGTAAGCAGGTCGAAATACTGTAGTTACTCTCGACCCACCAGTCAATACAGTCAACCCTTGACCGTCTTGATGAGGCGTTCCCATATACTATCAAACCAGGCTGAATAAAGGGGAATTGAGATGTTTTATGTTGTATGTGCTAAATTTCCCAACAAACTTATCAAACATTTGTTTGAACACATCACAGCCCGAAACAAAGAAACGAGCTTAATAGGAGTAAAGATGGGACACCGTGTACATTGACAGATCGCACGAAAGCATAACCTCAGAATGGATAGTCATATCCCCGATCAATACCAAATGTAGAGCTCTGACAGTAAAACAACGGAAAATTAGAATATACATATTCCGCATATCCTCCCCTCTACAAGTAACCGGCAAAATCAATCCCCGTTTGGAGTAAAGGTCGGATTAAATTCACTCTATGTTTAGGAAATTTCGTTACTTTGGGATATTTGAAGGCTATGGCGTTCTATCGTTTACAAATGGAATGAGATGAAATTACATTCTTGACAGTCTGTCTAGAATTATTCACCCAAAACCCCAACAAACGTAGCTTGTTAAGGTTACCAGCAATAGCCAAATGTTTGCAATTTAAATGGCAGTCTATAATGATCAACTCGGTGACCTAACAATCGCGAGGCAATACAGAATCCCTAGAGAGTGTAAACATCTTTTTCTGCCATCTGTCACATTTATATTAATCTACCTTTCATCCATGCATTGAATACTGTTGCCATATCTCATCATGTGCTCCTGGTGTTCATCTCAAGGTTATTGACAAAATCCAAAGGAGGATATGGAGGGTAATTGGTCCTGATGTGTCTGTTCCCCTTCAGCATGTTCTCACCGAGAATCTCATGAGTGATTATACACGTGGAAGGCATATGACAAATGGGGGATCGTGCCGTGAATTTTTAATGCTTCTTAAACCAAAAACAACGCTATTGTTGACCACAACCAGGTGAACAGTATAATAAGGGAAGAAATCGCGAATGTAGAAGAATTTATGAAAGTCCACCCCGGACAATCTAAGACAGTTAAGGAAAGATGAAGTATATGAAATAGTGGAAAGGCTACAATTAAACACCAAAACACAGACATGGGCAGAGAAGTGAACATTATCTGGGTGGGAAGCAACAGAGATAGTGTGCTATATATGCAGAAAGCCAGGGCATATTGCCACGAATTGTAGAAATCGCACGGAAAGAGCATCGAATGCAAACCCCAAGGGGCAGCAGTCACGAAACAATTAGATAAGAGTTACTGGCCTTACACTGCAAGCGGACAGATTTCTGCTAGAAGGGGAAAATATGTTAAGACTCTGAGAATGTTTAAGGGACACAGGAGCTTCCCAATCATTAGCAAGGCAAAGAGATGTACCGGAAGATATGAGGTGCAGGATAAGAAAGATAAAGACGGTTATTGGCATAGGAAGCAAACCCATGAAAACCCATGAAAACTGAAATATGGATGATTATGGCGAAGTGGAAGTCGGATTGCTAGAGTCGCTACCAATGAAGGGAATTTCAGTATTAATAAGGAATGATATAATTGGAAAACAGGTGACTACTGAACCCAGAAATATATCACCGCATCATGTGAAAAGGAGGTACCATAACTCGGAAAATGACAAAGAGAAGATTACAGCGGTAGTTAAAAGGCAAGCTGAAAAAAACTTCATGAAGAGAAGAGAAAAAGAAGGGCGAAATCTCCCACAAATAAAAGAATAGATAGAAAATAATAATAAGAAAAATATAGACGGATAGAGGCACATCCCAGATTGAACGTACCCCGAGAAAAATTGAAAAAAGAACAAGAAGTCGATGGGGAAGTAAAGAAACTATATTCTCTGATAAGAAGAAGTGAAGAAGAAGAAAATAAATCGGGACCTTATTATATCAGAGAGGGTATCCTAATGAGGCAATGGAAACCACGTGTCCATGCTGAAATTGATAAGTGTGATGGATATGAGCGGATAATTATACCCACAAAGTACCGTAGGGAGATATTGTCTATGGCACATGATAGCCAATGGGCTGGACATCTAGGAGTTGCGAAGACACACGACAAAGTTACTAGATATTTCTACTGACCTTGAATAAAGGAAGATGTAATGTTATTTTGCTGAACATGTCAGACATATCAAATTGAGGGTAAGCCTAATCAGCTGGTTACAAAGACACCCTTGCAACCGATACCAGCCATGGAAGAACCATTCAACAGGATTTTAGTCGATTGTGTTGTAACTTTGCCGCGGATCAAACCTCAGCACAAATATCTGTTAACTATAATGTACTCTTTCACTAGGTACTCTGAAGCAATTTCATTAAGAAACATATCGGCAAAGATGGTCGCGGACGCCTTGGTAAACCTTTTCACGAGAACGGGCCTGCCGAAAATTATACAGACGGATCAAGGATCTAGATTTACATCAAATCTATTCAAGCAGATCACAAGACAATTGGGAGTTACACACTTTAAATCGATTGCGTATCATCTGCAGTCGCAGGGAGCTCTGGAGTGATTTCATGCTCTGTTGAAGACAATGATGAGAACATACTGCATGGAAAACCAAAAAGATTGGGATAAGGGAGGAACCTTTGTGTTATTTGTAATGCGAGACGAAGTTCAGGAATACACGGGATTCAGTCTTTTCGAATTGATTTTCCGACATCGAGTGAGGGGACCACTCAAGTTATTACAAGAAAAATGGATGTTGGATCAGCCTATGCATGGTAATATGAATGAATATGAAGTGAGTATCAGACGGAAGTTGAAAGCTGCTCAAGAACTGGTAAAGAAGCATTTACGAAATAATCACGTGAATATGAAGAAAAAATTTGATAGAAAGGCCGTTGACAGTCAATTCATATATAATATGAATGCATATGCCCAGTCGAAGAAAAAGTAAATGGTATGCCACGTGAATATGCTGAAAAGATTTTGGAAGAGTGAGGAAAAGCAAACGATAATGAGAGTGCGTGTACAAGAGAAAGGGAAGGTGAGAAGATACGGAAAAGATAACCACTGGATAGAGAAGGACCAGACTCTTAGATTAGAAAAGTCTAAAATATTAGAGAATCTGGAGGAAATGTTAGCTTATCTAACAGATGATGTAAAGCAGAAACTTGGAACCCTAATGAAGGAATATCGGGATATATTCGCAGATACACCCCAGCAGACTAATGCCGCAGTTCATGACATAGTATTGACCTCGGAGCAACTGGTCAGGCGGCATCCGTATCGCTTGAGCCCCCAAAAGCTGAAGATCATCAGAGAAGAAATTAAATATGTGATAGAACAACGGAATCATTGAGCCTAGCCAAAGTGAATGGGCATCACCTGTGTGTTAGTAGACAAACCGGAGAGAACTGTAAGATTTTGTACAGATTATAGGAAGGTGAATAGCATCACAAAAGCAGACGCATATCCGATCCCCAGAATGGAGGACTGTATTAACAGGAATGGTCAAGCTAAGTATATTTCCAAAGTAGATATGCTAAAAGGATATTGGGCCGTACCGTAAACAGTCCCTGATAGTTTGCCTGATAGAGCGAAGACAATATCAGCGTTTGTAACACCAGATGGGGCATATCAATATCGAGTTATGCCATTTG
This sequence comes from Ascarosepion bandense, assembly GCA_037127315.1. Classification (NCBI taxonomy): domain Eukaryota; kingdom Metazoa; phylum Mollusca; class Cephalopoda; order Sepiida; family Sepiidae; genus Ascarosepion; species Ascarosepion bandense. The sequence continues at coordinate 57,353 of JBBBDQ010031599.1, forward strand.
GTATGCGGAACTCACAGGCTACGTTTGTACGTCTAATGTATAGATGTTTATCTGACATTCCGGGAATCGATGCATATATCGACGATGTTTTAATTTACGGTGACACGAAGAATGAGCATATGGATAAGGTAGAGAAAGTCTTTGATAGACTAAAAGAGGCAAAGTTGACAGCAAATCTTGGCAAGCGTGAATTTTGTTATGCCAAAATAAAATATTTGGGATATGTGATAGTGCAAGGAAATATTAAAGCAATAGAGGCGAAGACGACAATCATCGCAAACTTTCCTCGTCTCAATAATAGCCGAAGTCTAAGAATATTCTTGGGGATGACTAATTATTATCGGCGTTATTGCAGAAATTTAGCCAAAATCGCTACGCCATTAACAAACTTGTTAGAAAACGGGCACAAATTTATATGGACTACGGAATGGGAAGTTACATTAGAAACCATTAAAAATAAGTTAAAATCAAATCCAGTGTTAAAGGCCCCAGATTTCAGCAAACTATTCCAGATGCCACTAACGTGGGAATCTAAGCTGTGTTAATAACTGAAGATGAAAACAGAGAGCTACAACCCATAAGCTTCTATTCCAAGAAATTAAATATGTTCCAAATATCCTATTGAACAGTAGAAAAGGAAGCTTTAGCATTAGTATTAGCAGTTCTCCATTTTGAGGTTCATGTAACCAATTCGCTTGTACATATATGTGTGTATACTTTGACAAAGCTGTAAGAAAAACAAATTGTGTATATTTTGTCATAGATAAAAAAATAGAGAGAAAGTATTTATATTAATTGATAATGTAATCAGAAAAGAAAAGGAATATGAACAATTGTTCAGAAGATGTTAGGATATAGTGTTGAAAAAGTTTTGTTTTTTTTTCTTTTACGTTGGGATGTGTTATGAATGCAGATCAGCACACACACATACCTACACACATATACTAAGCTTAGACTCCGCTAGGCAACAGATGATAGTCAGGTGGGATCTTATAGTCATTTTGGGAATAGCAAGTCAAAGGTTAACTGACACAAATACACTTAGTCTCAAATGTCTAGACAGAAGCTAGACAGGGGCCAGACATGAGAGGTCATGAAGTAGCAGGAGCCAAAATTCGCGCCTAAATGCAAGTCACGAGAAAGTCAGAAAAGTTAATCAGTTTTGAGCTAGATTTTGAATGGACAATTCATGATATTTATATGCTGAAGCTCTGACAGCTTAAGAATGCAAAGAGTATACTCATTTTTATAATGACATAACTTAGCCAGTTGAGTTACAGCAACTTCAGATAAAATCATAAGTATATATTTTTATTTGTTAAATTAAGAAGAAGAATCGACCGAAGTGTTCATCAATAAAGAAAGATACTGACGCCGAGTAGATAACGTTCAGTTGAAGAAACCAAAGTGAAGAAAATTGCAGAGTCCTTTGATTGCAGATAATACAAAATTCGGTTGAATAAAGACGGTGACGAAAGTTGCAGAGAATACTACATTCGGTTGAAGAAAGAAGTGAAGAAAATTACAAAAGAGTTTATTACAGTCAGGCAGCATTGAATCCGATTTTATGTAAAGAAGAAAGTAAGAAAAGTAAAGAAAGAAAAGAGAAAAGAATTGAAAATAAACGTAAGTTATTATAACTTTGGCCCCGTGTTAGAGTTAAATACATACATCCACCAATATTATGTCATTGCAAACATCATCCTACATGTTCAATAATACTGTATATATCCTTTCCCATTTTTGATTATTATTATCTTCTGAATTTGTATTTATTTATCGTAATTTGTTATTTCGATAAGTGTGATATCCCAACATAAGTTTTGAGATTCGGGTTATTAGACATTCTTACTTAGACTTATTTTGTTTTATTTTAATATCTTGTTCATGTATTAAATTTTATACCAAAAACCATTTGACATTGTTGTTCATCCTTGGATTGTTGGTCAGTGCATGTGTCCATCAAGAAGCGACCTGGGAGAGATTATGTTTCGATCATCCCGGTAATTTTATTTTTTTATTGTTGTACATTGGACACGATCTTAGTGGGATAACCCGTATCCGTCCATAGATGTGAAGAACGTAAATATCCCTGAATCAACGTGTAATCGCTTGAGTGATTATCGACGTGGAAGGCATATGACAACTCTAAATTATCAATGATGTTTTTGAAAGTAATATTATGTAAAGTTGTTTACATTCAAATAGATATTTCAATATGCACCAGAAAATCTTCTCGGAAAATAAAAACACAGCTCATGTAAATTTATGGCATTATAAAAAAACAGATTTTTCTGCCATGTGGTACATTTATACTAATTTATCATTCATACATTCATTGTATACTGTTGCCATATTTCATCATTCGCTCCTGTTGTTCATCTCAGGGTTCTTGACAAAATCCAAAGGAGGATATGGAAGGAAATTGATCCTGATTTGACTGCTCACCTTCAGCCATGTTCTCACCGATGGGGTGTTGCTTCCCTCTGTCTTTTCTATGAGTATTTTCATGGCTTCTGCTCAGTCGGTGAGGGTCGGACAGCAAGTCTCTCAACCCTGGAGTGGGGTCTCTGCATGACTATCTCTGATATATGAATTTGTTCTTTTTTTTTCTCACTTTTTCTCCTTTCATTTGCCATCTCAGTCGGTAGCCAATTTCCTTTTTTTCTGGTCAATAAACATATTTTAATACAGGCTCAATAAATGAGTAATGAATAATAATACTAATGTAGAAAGTCTTTTGTCAGTCAAGAATGAAAAAGCTAATCATCTGTTAAAATACAAAGTGTACCGAATTATTTTTTTTTCATTGAGGGTTAAGATTAAAACCCAGCTCAGTACAGTAGAATTGCTTAATTTCTAAATTACGAAGATGAATATGGGAGAAGAAAGGTTGAAAGAACGTCAAAAATTAAATACCCCGTCCGTGGTTTATAGTGACTCAAGAGGGATGAAATACCGAGTGTGGGATAACATCAGATCGTTTCTCACCAACATTAAGGCAAACTCCATGAGTTGAAGAAATGCTTCTTTTTGTATTTCTTGGAAAAAGGTTCTCCAGGTAGCAATATTTTGAGTCACGTAATGTTCAATAAACTGCCAGTGTTGATTATAAATCATAAATAATAAACCCTCAGTTCTAGAAAATCTCCCAAGAAGTTCAGGTGCAATTTTTGTCGTTCCAACTCTCATACTGGATATTCTTGTAGAAAATATTCTACATTAAAAGACCGCTCGAGTGTAAGTCAGCTAATTTATTTACCAAATGCACTAGTCCTTCACATTCTGCCGATCAGTGCCCTTAAGTAAAAGTCCAGTTTAAAACTTGTTGTGGTTGCAAGCGCCTGTTTGATTGCTGCGCTTTGTGTCCTTCTGTTGATAAGAAGCAAGTGAATGTAATTCCTTGTTTTGAGAAGGACATATATTTATTGCTACTATAATAGCTATTTAAATATAAACACATTTATATAATATTACATTCCAAAACATCTTAGATTCTTTAGAGTTGATATAGAATGATTTTATATCAGAATTTTCTTATTAATGGCACAAACATCTTTTTTCGTTACATTAATATTCATTTTTGAACTTTGGTTCATAGCAACAAATTATTAATAACTGATTGAAAAATGTAAATCTACTCATTTTTTATAACAATGTTTGAAACTGAATTTGTGAAAATAAAATATTTTCCTGAAGCTTTAATTTTAGCTTAATTGACAGCTAAATTATAGAAATTTTCTACTTCCAATAAGAAAAATACTCTAATGGATTTCAAATAAAAATTATATTGATTGAAATTTGAAATCTTTCAATTCTAAAACTATTTTCAATTTTTCGGCCATTTCTGAGTGATTGTCGCATTTGTAAACAAAAGTTAATTTTTGGTCTTAAAAATCTTGCAAAACGAAAACAATCTGTTACACATTATTTTTTTGAAAATTAGTAAATTTATAGTTAAATTTTTTGATTTGATACAAATATTAGTTGTTTATAATATGAAATCAAGGCGGGCTTATATTTCTGATCGGCGTACTGATTGATGAGAGCTTCCCTTAAGATGTCTAGCTAATTATGGTAGACCAGAACTGACATAAATTTATGAAACCTAAGTGAAGATTTTGTTTCTGGATTTTAAATACCTAGTAATTTTGCAAATTAACATAATATTTTAGGCAGTTATCATTTAGTTTATTAAATTCCAGATACTTTAGTTTTATAGGTTTACATTTGAAGATCCTTTCTGAAAAATAATGACTTTTTAAAATATGTTTTCTATATACTTTTCTTTGAAATAGCTTATCTTTATCCAAGTTGTTGTTTCTTCTTTTTCTTTTAAGTTTCAAGGAAAATATTTCCAAATGGACTTCATGTCCAGGGACACCCATCAGTTTTCGGTCTTTCTCCATCTTGCTTGTACAGACGTCTCTGCAAGATTCACACCACTGAATGGCAGAATTTAACGAAACTCCGTTCAATGTCGCTAAACTGGTTACCGGTACTTGAAAAATAAAAATTTAAAAATAAAAGACTTTCTTGTAAATTAATATTAAAATTTAATTATAGAATTAAAATAAGTAACCTGACAGAGTTAACTTAAATTTTATAATATTTCATAAATTAATTTTCTTATTATTCTTTATAAACAATAATTGTTATGATATTTATGACATGGTAAAGTTATATTATTTATCAAAATTTTATAGTACTTTACATTTTATTATTAATATCATAATTCTTAACATTAATTAATTGAATTATAATCCAGTACCCTAAACAATAAAGCTAAAAAACTGAATGACTTTCCGATTGAAAAAATTTTAAACCTTAGTTATCACAAATTAATGGAGGTACGTACATTCATGATTAATATTTTAAAAATGAGGAAATGAGGAATGGAAATTGAAACTCACTTGATAATATTATTTTAAAATCGTATTGAGTGTTGAAATTGACACACAAAAGATGGAAATTAAATGAAGAAATTGTCTTTAATGATATGGTATTTATAGCCTAGCATGAAAAAATATTTGCATGCACTAAAAAAGTTATAATTATATAAAGAAATCTTAGTGTGTGACGATAAGTAAGAACCTTCTCAATTTTCAGTTAGTAATTATAGTCTCCACTTAATAACTTAATGAGCAAAATAGTACAGTGATTGGAAGAAATGTTAAATTTCTTTAAACTTTATGAATGATTATATTTTAGAAAATATAAACGAAAACGATTCTTTGTACAAATTCATCATTCATTGAAGAAATGTTCTTTTTAGACGATAATATTCTCAATATATATTGTTTATAAAAGCAATTAAAAGTTTAAATACAAAATGCCAGATTTTTATTGCATTTTTGTTTTTATTTTTCAGAGCTAATTTCTGGAAAAGAGCAATTATAAGAAAAAATAGGTGATTTACATTATCCTAGAGACATCCTTTTTAAGTAATCAAAAATTTACATTATTTATCAAAATTCTTTTTCAGTCTATAATATCTTAAATATATATATATATTGAGATAACAAAAGCTTATCCAATTAAATAATATTATGGTTGTATTCATAGATTTATTATATTGTTTCTTTTACTATTCAAAACAGATTTTCAGGAAAGGAGAAACTGTTTGAAAAATAATTACTAATAATAAGGGATGTTAATCCTTTAGCCCCTCTTTCATTATTGTTTAATTGTAAGCCATTGTGATATATGTTGAAGTTTTTTTTATTTTTAATATATTGGTTACATATTTGTTTTTGCTGGTGCTTTCGTGTGTATATATATGTATGCGCGTTCGTAGGTGTATATATGTATCTGTGTACGTGGACATATATGGGTATACGCATGTATGTATGAAGGAAATTATGTACGCATTTACCTGTGTATATGAGGTGTGGGTGTACAAATATAGGTTTCTCATAGTACTAAATGTATACAGCATTATTATTGTTGTTGCTCTGTTAACCAAATAATTGGTAATATGTAACATTATTTTTAATTCTTTAGACTTAATTCTTAAGTTTAAATAGATTAAATTTAAACAGAAAAATTTGGTTTCTTTTAAATCAAAGTTTAAAACGATACCTCTCTCTCGAGTTTTCTTTTCAATGAAAAAATTCAAAATAATTCCTTGCAAACCAAAGTACAAAATCTTACTTAACTTCTCTATTCTTCCAACTTTATAAATCATTTTTTAAAATGAAAAAATATTCCTGGATTAACTTTGTATTTTTCTTTCTTGTATTAACAAAAACTACAGAATTTATTTTAGTCGAAATTAAAAGAATTTGTTTTATTTTTAAGGCTTCTCATTTGAAAACACCGTGACATTAATTGCTACAAGTTCAAGTCATTAGTACCGAACAGTTAAACTTGAAAGTGATGATTTGAACTTTGTTTAAACCTATTATTGTTATTACTTTTGAATAAGTTCCGAATGTGATTGAAACATGAAGGGCTTTATGAGAAAATTGCCTGCAATACATTTCTGTGGAAAGATCTTGCATTTTTGTCGGAAAAAATATTATAAACAATGTTAGTTTAAAGGTAAACTATGACCAGCAATACATTTTTGATGATAAATAATTCCAACCATATATTACTGCTAAATACTACCAGTAACACACTTTTAGAGAAAAAGTAATACGAGCACTATGAAAAAATATTCCATGACTAATTTTTAATCTCTTTCTCGTATTAACAAAAACTACAAAATTTATTTTTAGTCAAATTTAAATGAATTTGTTTTTAAACTTTGGTTAAACCTATAATCTCTGAATAAGTTTCGAATTTATTTGAAATAAAAGGGCTTAAAGAGAAAATTACCTGCAATACATTTCTGTGGTAAAACTTTTACATCTTTTGTCGGAAAGAATATCACAAACAATGAATTTAGTACTAAAAGTATACGGCATTATTATATCTTTTGCACTACTAACCAAATAATTGATAATATGTAAATTTATTTTTAATTTCTAATTTTTAAACCTAAGAATTAAGTTTTAACAAATCTAAATAGAATAATTTGGCTCCTTTTAAATTTAAGTGTAAAGCTATACCCCCTCTCTCTTTTTTCCTCTAGTGTTTTCTTTTCAATGAAATGTTTTTAAAAAATTCTTAAAAACGTAAGTATAAAAACTTCTTGTATTAACAAAAACTACAGAATTTAGTTTTTAGAAACAAATTTTTAAAGAATTTGTTTTAATTTTAAGGCTTTTTATTTGAAAACCCCGTGACATTAAGTGCTACAAAGGTCAAGTCACCACTCCCGAAAATTTAGACTTGAGAATGATGATTCAAACTTTGTTTAAACCTATTATTTCTGAATAAGTTTCGAATGTAATTGAAACAAAGGGCTATTAGAAAAAGATTTACCTGCAATACATTTCTGGGGAAAGATTTTACATTGTCGGAAAAAAAAATTACAAACAATTTTTTTTAAGGAAAACTATGACCAACAATACATTTTTGATAATAAATAATTCCAGCCATACATTACTGTCAAATATTACCAGTAACACATTGTTAGAGAAAAAATAATACGAACACTGAAAAAATATTCCTTGACCAGTTTTGTATTCTCTTTCTTATATTAACAAAAACTACAAAAGAATCTGTTTTTAAAACTTTGTTTAAATCTATAATTTCTGAATAAGTTCCGAATGTATTTGAAACGAACAGGGCTTTTAGTATAAATTACTTGTAATACATTTCTGTGGAAAAAAAAATTTGTCGAAAAATATTACAAACAATACATTTTTGAAGGAAAACGTACCAGCAATACATTTTGATGATAAATAATTCCAGCCATACATCACTGTTAAATATTACCGATAATACATTTTTAGAGAAAAAATATTACGAGGACTATATTCTTAACGACAAAATTTTAATATTAATACAGTTTTTAAAAAAATACAAGTTCAAACAAATCTAAATAGAATAATGAGGTTCCTTTAAATTAAAGATGTAAAGCTCTATCTCACCCTCTTCTTTCTTTCCTTTCTTTATCACTCCCTCTTTCTCGTCTGACCCACCCTCTACTCTCGAACTTTCTTCGACACTGACCGCTGGGCGGCATCAACTTTGTTTCAGGGGTGATGAATTAGCGTCTTGGCGTGTTATCTGTTGTGGGTTGAATGCGACTTTTAGTTACATATCTGATTCTCTAGGAGTGTGTGTGGGTTCGAAAAACGGATGGATTGTTCTTTTTTCTTTTAGGGGAGCGACATTTATATTATCTCCTTATATGTTTTTATTTTTTTTTTTATTTTCTTATTCGTCGAGTTAGGCTTTTGTGAATCCCATTCATGTAGAATCCTTCGTTGAATAAAAACGGAAGCTGAAGATGGCTCGCCTGAAATAGGCCGCACTTCCGAATTACCATGAAATAACGCGTCTTAATTTTTCTTATATTTGCTCTATATGTATTTGTATGCATAAATTTTTAGAGCACTCTTAAAGAGTTATCCAGCATTATATGTGAAGGATACTCCTTTGGATTCTTTATGCCCACAAGGCATGCTGATATATATATATATATATATATATGAAACAAAAGCTTATCCAATTAAATAATATCATGGTTTTATTCATAGTTTTATTACATTTTTTCTTTTACTATTCAAAACAGATTTTCAGGAAAGGAGCAACTGTTTGACAAAAATTGCTAATAAAATAAAGTTTGTGGAGTGAATGTATTTTTTAGAAATTTTATGACAGTAAGTTGATCTGGGGGGCAACAGATGTAAAGAAATATTTTTATCAAGATTTTTTGAAAATAATAATTTATAAATAAATTCATACATTTGTGAATAAATCCTGAATGTTTCATTAAAGTCAAACAATAATTGGGATGCTGCAAGAATTTCCCAAATTATGTGTTTTTCACTGAAAACAACAGAACTAAAATTCCCATAGTCAGCTTTGGTCCACTGCTGATGCAAAAAAAAAAAATAAATAACAAATTTTAAACCAAATTTCAAACGTGCTAGAAAAGATTGAAAATATTTAAAATAATTTTAAAATACTTTGATCTTTCCTTGTAATAATAATATAAAAATTTTGAATATAAATATATATATATAACTGTAGTTTGATTTTTCACTTTTTTTTTAGAAAAATCAAAAAAGTATAATGTTCCGAAAGTTGTGTATAAACCTATTAATACTGATACAAAAAATTAGATCTGGCACTTCAACGGCTTTTTGAGCATTTGTCAAAGATTGTAAACAAAAATGCACGAAAACTCCACAATGTTGCAAGAATTGGCCTAAACATTGAAAAAAAAGCAAACAATTTTAAAAGTATTTTAAATCGGAGATGTTATTTTATCAAAATAAAATAAAATGAAGAAATTATAACTAAACTTCAAATTGAAAATCTGCCCCAGCATTATCAGTGACAATTTTGAAATGTTGTTTTTTATCTCATGAATATAGCAGTAATATTTGAAGACATTAAAAATGTTTTTTGTATTATGAACAAAATACAACAAACAAACAAATATGGAAAAATAAATATGTAGAATCAAATGGCTACATATAAGAGCCCTTAGACGAAAATGATGGTTTCAATTTCTGACATAAATGTGCTGGTGGCCTGCATCAAAGACATAAACTGATTGGAAATCTTCGGTCGCAAACTTGACTGCCCATTCCATGCCTTGAGAATGCGAGATCAGATCTGGTAAGTCAAGCTTCGTACCATTTATTAATGATTACCGAATTTCATTATCAGAAAATTATTCCGAGTGGTGGTTCGCAAACTCCACTTCATGACAGATCTATTAACTGTGTCCAGTGCATGGCTTTAAAATTGATACTTGTGATTCTTTTCAATCCATTCATGGCTGACACTGTACTGCTGAAAGTATATGAAAATTAATTTGAGTTATTTAAAAAAAAATTACTCTGTACTTATGGTGAAATTAGATAATATCCTTGAAATGATTCTTTAAATCAACATCACTAATTCAGTTAGTTTTGTATGAGTAAATATTTACTTACCTAATGGCCAATTATTTTATAGCTTCTTCCCTCACTTTCAGTTTATCAGATTTAACCACTACATATAAGATATTTTCAGGCAGTAAGGCAAAAGCATTGTATATTTTTCAATGTGATCTGTTGGATTTCATATGGTTGCTTCCTAATCATTTGGATCATATTGAAAATATACATTTGTTGATTGTGGAACTTGTTACTTCTTTTAATTTTGAACCAACAAATGGCATACAAATTCACAATAAAATTTATTAAACTGTGGAGTTTGGTTGAAAGATATTGTGGGTATGCATCACAAGTCCATAAACACATCAGCCTGATGGCTAAAGGTAATGACCTTGCCTGGTTTAATGGACCATTTTCCATGATACAAACCTAAAGTCCACCTTACCTCTAGAAACACCCACCCTATATTCATAAAGAAGTCTTTGGTCACAGCTAAGGGTATCTGTATTTTCAATTTTACAAATAGAATCTAGTGGACTGCCAACAGCTGAAAATGATATTTGGAGTAAATTATGGTAATCATTTGCACATAATTTACCCAGTGAACCATTGAATGTTGTAGGGCTTTTTGTGATACTATCTCCATGTTTAAAAAGAGCTCTAAACAGTTCATTTTGGTGCAACGAGCAACCAACAGTGTGAAGATTTCTGTTAACTTTTCTTTCTAGAAGTGCAATAAGTCCACCTTCACAGCCTGTATTGGCATTAGTGTTGTCACCAAAGAGCCCTGATAGTGCACACACTGTTGAATTCATGCAAGAAACAGGCCATTTCCTTGGCAAGAACAGTACCAGTTGCACCAATATTAGAAAGAACCCAATGTGTCAGATATTCACTTTCATATGTCAACTCCTTTATGGCAGTCAAGTGGTGTTCTGGTCTCTTGTTTTTTCAGAGATTTCTTTCCATTTTTCTCCACTATTTGATTATACAATAGTGTGCCTTTGTCAGTTGGCCATCAACTTCAATACAAAGAATGTTTTCCACCTTTTCATCATGCTTTTGATGGGCATTCGTCTTCACTTTAGTGTTTGTTCTATCAATTTTACATTTATCTATATAAATATCTTTAATATGAATATTGGGTAAAAAAAAAAAGGCTCATAGCTCACTAATCCAAGAGCAAAGCATTGGCAAGGCTGGCTCCTAATTTGGAAGATAAATCATTTCTTATCAATTCTGTAGCATACCCTGGAATTTTGATAAGGCTATAAGACCCTTTGGAATGACTATCTGGTTGCAAATGTTCGTCTTCTGTTTCTTCACTTGGAGAAGATGAGATGTGGGAAGAAGCACCATCCAGTACATATGCTGATGAAGCTATCGGTAATGAATCTGAATTCTTTTGTTGGCTTAATATCTCTTTCTCTTTTACATTCTTATATGGAAAATGCACTTTGGCTCTCTTTTGTCCCTCTGATTTTTTAGATATTCACGGTCTTCCACTGGAACCTGAAATATCAAAATTTACATGTCCTAAAAATACATCTAAACAGATTAAAATAAAAATCATTCCTGGCGCTGTCTAGGTTGGTCCGACAGGCTTCTCCACTGTCGCCACTACTTTATGCTTTGACGTTGGAGCCCCTCTTTCGACGGCTAAGGGACAGGGCGTGCAGTCCGGCCCTACGTGGAATCGCTGTCTGGTGGTGCTCGAGCCAAGATTTCCGCGCACGCCGATGACGTTGCTACTTTTTAGTCCCCCTGTTCTGACGTCGAGCTAGTACAGAAAGCTCTTGAACGGTACGAACAGTGAGATTTACAACCCTTCACAACACTGAAGACTGTCAAGCTGCAGCGGGTCAAGTTTTCAAGAATTTCTGAAAAAGACACTTGAACATTGTCACCTTCAAGATTATATCCTTGGTGGTCTTAACGGCTTGACTCTTCACTGACAAATCATCCTTGACTTGTGGATGCTCCACATTGCATTTGACTTTCTCACAGAATTAAACTAAAAACTGGCTGATAGAAAAAATGAAAACGAAATTTTAAAAAAAATTAAAAACTAGTGTTACTTTTGTTTCCTCGGTTAAGATACAAACAAAAGAAACTTTATTGAAAATGCCACAGATCTCTTTCATAAAAATAAACATTACTGGTGAAAGCATGATAGATTGATGGACAAATGAATGAAAATAAAGGCGAATAAATAAAACAAACTTTTAGTACAATGTTGAAAGACTTGAGTGCCTCTTCTATTCTTTCTCTACTGACACACCCACCATCTTTGCGGTTTTATGTCTGATGGAAGCAGGGAAATTGGAGACAATTACTAAAAGGACAAAGTTGAGGGAGAGGCCAGGAGCTCATGTCTCGTAATAAAGTCATGATACTTTTCTTGTTCTTTCTTGGAATATTCAGGTTTCTATTTTAGGGCTTGTTTGCTACCCAGCAGATCTAATTTTAAAATAAATATTACAAAATGAAATAAAATCTTTCTTGGAGCTACAATTGTAATTTGAAGTTAATAGATTACATTTGTTGAGTAATTGGCCATGGTTAATAAAAGGAAAATGCTTCCCGAATGGAATTAACAATGTTCTTAATTAACAATAAAGAAAGGAAGAAAAGGAACAGGGAAAAATTATGCTTATCAAACAATATACATGCAAGTTAAAACTAGGCAAAGCAATAGCAATAAGAAAAAAAAATTATAAATTCAGGCTTATCGACAGATCTGACACCAAATAATTTTATTAAAAATAAAACCTTTCAAAAAGAAAATATACTCTTCTCAAATATTATTTTAGAAAAATTACCTAAGTTAAATTAATCAGCATTGAAACATAACTGTTACTGCAAAAATGTTGTAGAAAAGCATTTTAATGACTTTGGAACAGACATATTCCATAAAGTTTATGAATAGACAATTGAAGACCATGCAATAACTCAATCTCATGTGTCCAGATTTTCTTATACAATCCAAACAATAGATAGACACAGAGATAAAGAGAAAAACCAGACGATAATATAAGAGGGATTTTAAATTTATTTCCTCCTCCAGATGATATACTTCTTTTAAATCTCTTCATTATATCCTTAAATTTACTAAATGAGTGTTCTGGATGCTTCTCGGTAGACTATTGCTAGTCATATTAAATATGAGTTATAAATGTTCAATATATTAAACTTCTGAAAATAACATCCAAAATAACATTGTATGGGGTTCATTATGTAAAATGAAGAAATTATTCATGGCTGACTTAAAAAAAAATAGACAAAACAGAATCAGTCAGCAGAATAAAAATACTGGCGGAGATATATTATATGTAAATTAAAAAAAAACACAGACATATGATAGAAAGTAAATGCATTATTCAAACTACTACATTCTCTACGTGTTTATGCAATACAAAAAAGACTTATCTGCTCTATACAGCTTGAGGAGTAGACAAAGCGAGTAACTTGTAAAGATTAAAAATACATCATATTAAAAGACCCTGAGAAAGAATGTTCTGTTGAGGACAAATAAAATATATCTGACCACCATGCGAATAATATTTCTATTTTATTTGTTACTAAAATATTGAATTTAATTTTTTTACATTCATAAAATTTGCAAATCATCGTACATTCAGCTCTCAATATTGTGTGTTGTATATGTCAGATAAGACATGACATTTATGGAAATACGAACTACAAAAGGTTGACACTGAGAATAGTTTATCTGAGAAGGCAGATATGTATATTTTACAAAAACAATGTCACCATCTGATAAAAAACTGAATATAATGTAGGATATTGCTAAAATTAGAAATTCATAAAAATCACAATTGATTTCTAGCCTGTGTGTGTTTGCATATGGTGGTTAAAAAATCAGAACTTTTTAAAAATACAGATCCACACATTTCACAAGAATATGGTTTCTTTCTAGTGTGTATTTGCATATGGGATGACAAAGTCGACTTACATGAAAATGCATGCCTACAAATTGCACAAGAATGTGGTCACTCTTCAATATATATATGCACATGGCACACCATAAATGACCTATCTGAAAATGTAGATCCACAAAGTTTGCAAGAAATATGAATCAAGAACTATGACTATGAAAATGCTGATCCACAAATTTCACAAGAATGTAGTTTCTCTTAGTTATGTGTTTGCCTATGGATCCGCAAACTTCACAAGAATATGGTCTCTCTCCAGTATGTATTTGCATATGGCACACCAAATTCAACTTCACTTAAAACTATGATTCACAGATTTCACAAGAATGTGGTTTCTCTCTGGTATGTGTTTGCATATGCTGAACCCATGATGACATCTTTAAAAATGCAGATGCACAATATTTACAAGAAAATGGTTTCTCTCCGGTATGCGTTTGCATATGCTCCACCAAACATGACTTAACGATAAATGCAGAACCACAAATTTCACAAGAATGTGATTTGTCTCTGGTATGTGTTCGCATATGACTCACTAAATGTGACTTCTGTGTAAATGCAGATCCACAAATTTTACAAAGATGTGGTTTCTCTCGGGTATGTGTTCGCATATGACACACTAAATGTGACTTCTGTGTAAATGCAGATCCACAAATTTCACAAGAATATGGTTTCTCTCCGGTATGTGTTCGCCTATGGACCTGCAAATATGAGTTACTTGTAAATGCAGATCTACAAAATTCACAAGAATATGGTTTCTCTCCGGTATGTGTTCGCCTATGGACCTGCAAATTTGAGTTTCTTGTAAATGCAGATCTACAAACTTCACAAGAATATGGTTTCTCTCCGGTATGTGTTCGCCTATGGACCTGCAAATTTGAGTATCTTGTAAATGCAGATCTACAAACTTCACAAGAATATGGTCTCTCTCCAGTATGTATTCGTTTATGGCACACCAAAGATGATATATTTGAAAATGCAGATCCACAAAGTTTACAAGAAAATGGTTTCTCTCCGGTATGCGTTTGCATATGCTCCACCAAACATGACTTTACGATAAATGCAGAACCACAAACTTCACAAGAATGTGGTTTGTCTCTGGTATGTGTTCGCATATGACTCACTAAATGTGACTTCTGTGTAAATGCAGATCCACAAATTTTACAAAGATGTGGTTTCTCTCCGGTATGTGTTCGCATATGACACACTAAATTTGACTTCTGTGAAAATGCTGATCCACAAATTTCACAAGAATATGGTTTCTCTCCGGTATGTGTTCGCCTATGGACCTGCAAATGTGAGTTACTTGTAAATGCAGATCTACAAAATTCACAAGAATATGGTTTCTCTCCGGTATGTGTTCGCCTATGGACCTGCAAATTTGAGTTTCTTGTAAATGCAGATCTACAAACTTCACAAGAATATGGTTTCTCTCCGGTATGTGTTCGCCTATGGACCTGCAAATTTGAGTTTGTTGTAAATGCAGATCTACAAACTTCACAAGAATATGGTTTCTCTCCGGTATGTGTTCGCCTATGGACCTGCAAATTTGAGTTTGTTGTAAATGCAGATCTACAAACTTCACAAGAATATGGTTTGTCTCCGGTATGTGTTCGTATATGGCGCATCAAATTTGACTTAAATGAAAATGCAGATCCACAAGTTACACAAGAATATGGTTTCTCTGCAGTGTGAGTTCTCACATGGATCTTCAAATATGCATTTCCTGAAAATGTACATCCACAAGTGTTACAAGAGTATGGTTTCTCTCCAGTGTGCATTTTCGTAAGTTTTTAAAATATTATTTCCATGAAAATGCTGATCCACAAACCTCAGAAGAATATGGTTTTTCTACAGTGTTTGTTTGCCTGTGGTGCACCACAAATGATATCTGCAAAAATTCAGATCCGAAAATTTCTCCAGAATATGATCTTTCTTCAGTGTGTGTTTGCACATGACATAGCAAACATTATTCGCTATAATATGCAGATCCACAAACTTTGCAAGAATATATTTTCTCTGCAGTGTTTATTTTCATATTACACTTCCAACGTGACATATGAGCAGATGAATTCATAATCTTCAGGTAGATTCTCTTTCTCCGTTTGCATATAGTGCTTCAAATGTGACTTCTGTAAAGATACACACCCAGAATCTTAAGAACATGGTTTCTCTCCAGTGTATGCTTGCATATGGCACTTCAAATAAGATAAATACGGAAAGGCAGAACGTCAAACTGATAGCAGCATGTATTTCACCGTTGTTAACAGAAAGTCAAAAATCTTGTTTTCTTTCATTACAATTTCCAAATAATAGTTTGGAATAAAATGATTTTCTGTTCAGTCGAAACACCTGTGAAGAAAAATAAAATTTATTTTAAAAGAGTATATCAACAAAAATTTATGAACATGACAAGTTTAGTCCAACACAAAGACACATAAGAATGCAACAATCAAGAAAAAAATCAATAGAAAAATCAATAAGTTTATCTTAATTTACTTTTAAGAAAATATGTGAGTACGGTGAATTTTTTGAATAATTTATATTTAGTGATTTTTTCAATTGTTTTCTTGCCTGCATTTTACAAAACTTTGCACACAGACATGATTCCTTATGTTATTTTTATTCTCTATTAAATCTTCAATTTTTATAATGATGTTTGTTGTTCATGACTATTATTTTCTTTCGGCATATTCTGAGCCTGCAAAAGGAGCCATCCACTCTCAGACTAGAAAACCTTGGCCATAACATTTGGCAACAATCTAAAACTTCTCTTCCAATTTTAAGCTTTATATTTGCTTCAACATGGTTGTAACAATATTTACTTTTAATTTATGTCAACAAGTTAATAATTGCCAGATTTCAATCACCATCATGTTTTATACAAAGTGTATAATAAAAAGTACTTCATTACTTGATATTTGTAATTGATTCTTCATTCTTAAACAAAGCTTTCCTTGGTCATTGTGTGTCAAATTTCATGCTTTTTTTCTCATTAGAAGATTCCTATCTAAGTGTTCTTTTCTTCATTGTTATTTACCTTATTTAATAATTGCTCTCTGTTGTTGTCAGCTTCAATTTAGTGAAAATTGAGTTTGTTTACAAATTTCGTTCTTTATCTGAAATCAAGAATTATTTGTTTCTGTTCACTGTCTTTCATATTTTACATTTGTCTTGTCCCTTCATTTTCTTTACTTCAGGTTCTTACATTCTTTGTTACACCCATGAGAGTGTCATTTAGCAAAATTCACCATTTTCTGTTCCCATGTGAAGTTCATTTCTTTTTTACAGTTTTCAACACCAACTAATTATCTTTCTCATGTGAAAATTCACCATCGAGTTGGCTGACTTGTTCTCAGTTTTTCTTAACTGGAAAAAAAATCATACATGATTTTATATTTCGTGATTAGCATAATTGGTAATTCACCCTTGCTATTTGGTTTGTGACTGGTCCATTAAATAAAATTGTATCTTCAATTTAATTCTCTATATTGTTATTAACTTAAATGTTCTATGTTTACTGTGTGTTAATATTTATTCTTTGATAATGGCTTATGTGAGCCGAAAGCTTAGACCCGATAAAAAAAAAAATTACTGTGATTTTTTGTTGTTTTTCAACGATATCACCAAGTATATCTGACGGTACGAACGGATCCTACACAAAATTAATAGACAATCTTGTCTATATTATTCAATGAAAATTCAATGAAAATTTTTTAGATATTCTAAAATTTCGTTGATAATACGTATTTCGCAGTAAGAAGCTACTCGTCAGACACAAAGGTTACAACAGTTAATAATATTCAAAATAATCACAATAGTTACCCTCAGATGCTCACATGCCAATTTTAAGAAAAGACATTTTTAACGGTAATCTACAAAACAATTACTCGCTCATTCAAAGAAATGCCAAAGAGAGGAAGAAAAAAAATATAGCCAAATGATAAACAGAAAGAATAGAATGAAAAAAAAGGGAAAGAGAACAAACAGTATGAAGAATAATTTAAAGTTACATCTTAGATCAACCCAAGCGTCTATTGCAGTTCATCTGCTTTCTTAGAAAAACATGACATGGAAATTCAACATTAAAATTTAGTTTTAAATATAATGGGATATATTTATGGTAAATAATAAGTTCTAAATCGTATTTATAATACAAAATAAAATGTAACCACATGTTGTATTATTTTATAAATATAGTTAAAATAATTAACACTTATATAAGGTAAATAAAATATTAAAATAAAATCTTCGGAAAAAATCTTAAAAAATAATAAAAATAGTATTAGGTGGCACATCCATTCAATTTTACCTTCTTTGTGCGATTTGAAAGGAATGACAGCATTAGGTCAAACAATTGTCCAGTTATACTGTAACCCAGCAGCATGGATGCCAGACTGTCAAATGCTTTGGAGATCTCGAGGGCAACAGTTTGGGTTTAGCTGTTGTTGTCGGGGGTCTGGTGTATATACACAGTGAAGGCCGTGAGCATATCAACGGTAGACCTGGTGAAGCGGAAACCATCTTGTTTGTCAGAGTATAGTATGTGGGCTGTGAGATGTTGTACCACCTCGGCATTGATGATTACTTTAAACATTTTGACAAAGATCGGTATGAAGTTGATAAGGCAATAAATAGTGGGGCTAGAAGATTCTTCGGCATTTTTATATGTAAAATCTGCAGAGGAGGATTTCCAGCAGGCAGGAAAGTAAGAAGCAGAGAAGCAATAGTTATAGAGTTTGGAGAAAACAGAGGAGAGTTCAGAAGCACATTTCTTTAGGACAATGATTGGTATTCCGTCACCACCACTCGCTTTATGGGGGTCAAGCTTTGATATGTAACAATTTTGTTACTGGATATATTAAATTTAGTCGAATAGCATAAAATAAATACTAAAATAAAACCTACTAAGCTCAGTTAGCTATCTCTTCTTCCTTCTACCGCCACCCCCTCATCTCTCGACTGTTCCATTCTTGTCAACATCTCCAATAACATTGACAAGGCTATTTCCTCTCATCTCTCTGCCCATATATTTGTGTTTGGCGAGTTTACCACCCACCATGCCAAGTGGCTGAAAAATTGTCACAGATCTTGCTGGTGTCCACACCATGAATTTTTAACCACTCATTCTCTTTCACAAATGGAGGTGTTCCCCACGCATTTCTTTACTAACCCTAATATATATGATTCACTTCTAAATCTTTGTTTTACTTCCATCGCTGACACTTGCAATGTCAAAGAACTCTGCCCCATCGGAAACTGACCATGCAGTGGTTTCTGTTAACATCTCCTTCCATTTCCATTCCACCCAAGAACCTCAGACGAGAAGAATATCTTACTTCTACCAAAATGCCGATTAAGACTCATTCCGTCCTTTCCTGTGACGACTCTTGGAACAAAATCTTTAGTCTTCCTGTTGAAGATCGTGCGACTGAGGTCTCTTTTTTGGGTTAAGGCTGGCATCGAAGCTTTCACCTCAGCCAGGGAATTGAAACTTAAATCCCACTCATCCCCTTGGTCCTAACTCGCTTGCTATCACTGTCGCCCATCGAAATCACTTCTTCCGGCTTTATCAGAGTCAAGTGTCGGACCATAACAAGCGCCTTCGCCTCTGCTCACAATGAGTGCAAGAACATACTTAAAGGCAAGATGTTTGCAGCCAGAATGAAGAAGCGCATAGTATCCCATAAGTTTGGTTCTAAAGACTACGGAAGGCTCTGTAAATTGTGTACTAAACAATAGCAAACCCTCAATCCCCCCTATAATCAGAGAATAGAAGGTGCTTAACTCTGCAACAAAAAGAGCTGAGTGCTTCGCTCGCAGATTCTCGCCCAAACTCGACACTGGACTCTTCTGGAGTGTCTGTACCCATCTTCCCACCCCAAACTGAGGCCTAACTGAATGACATCCACATTGCCCCCTTGGTGGTCTCCAACGGAATCATAACCCTTGTTCTGAAGAATTGTTCCCCTGAACTCATCTGTTCTCTCCAAACTCCATAATTACTACCTCTCTGATTCTTGCTTTCCTGTTGCTGGAAGTCCTCCTCCGTGATTCAAATATATAAAATCACAGGTGAAATCTCTGACCCCTCCAAGTATTTTCCTATCAGCCTCCCACCAATTTTTGGCAAAGTGTTCGAAGCCATCATCAAAGCTGAGGTGGTTCAACATCTCACAGCTCACAGACTATTCTCTGACAAATAGTATGGTTTCCGCCTCAACAGGTATAGTGCTGATATGCTCATGACCATCACTGAGTTTATACACCAAGCTCTCGACAAGAACGGCAAAGCCCGAACTGTTGCCCTAGATATTTCCGAAGCAGTTGACAGAGTCTGGCATGTTGGCCTTCTATGTAAGCTGCGAGGTTATGGTATAACTGGACAATTGTTTGACTTAATCCAGTCATTCCTTTCAAATCGCACAATCAAGGTAGTATTGAACGTACATGCCTTCGAATACTATCATACGAATGCCAATGTCCCTCAAGCTCTATTATAGGTTCTATGCTATTCATTATCTACATTAACGATTTATAATAAGATCCCAAGGAGGCATTTACGCTGACGACACTACAGTTTACTTTCGCATCGATCAAAAATCTGCTGAGGCTGATAAAGCAAACCTTGCTGTCGAGCTTGAAAAGAACCTCCGATCCATGAGGTAAGAAATGGCTCATGATTTTTAATGCTTCCAAAACAAAGTTCCTATTTATTAAACATCGGAGAATTGCTACTAACTACTATTAGCATGAATCAAGCTAATCTCCCTGACTGGAAAATACTGAGTTTCCTTGGTTTAACTCTAACAGACCTCAAGTAAAATGACTATATAGAATCCATAGCTAAATACGTTGCTAAGGAAGTCGGTTCTCTGTGTAAGGCCAGGCAGTTTATTCCGCTTGAAACAATCCTGCACAGATATATATCTACCCTCCGCCTATGCATTGAATACTGCTGCCATATCTGGTCAGGTGCTCCTGCTATCCACCTAGGTATGCTTGACAAAATCTAACGGAAAGTCTGTAATGATGTTCCAGTAAAGTATATTTTAATATTTAAAAAAATTCTTACTAATTCTTAAACATGGCAAGAAAAATGAAGACAACAAATCAAACAATGTAAAAGAAAAAATAAACATGATTTGAAAATTCTTTCAAAATGCAAGTAAATGTTGGATTTTAATTAAACTTTCAGGATTTATTCGCAAATGAATTAAATTGTCTATTTTTTTAACATCTGTTATCCTCACTAAATGAAATTTTTACAAATTAAATTTTGGGCAGTTTCATATTTATATTAGTTGGAAAAAAATGCAGGACACTTCAGAGGAAGTAAATAATTTTTTTACTTATCTCAAGCAGTTACACATTTACCAAAATTCTGCTCTCAAATATAATAAAAAATGTAATCAAACTAAAACATTATATGAGAAGAAAGCCTTTTTGTATAAAAAGATATGGACACCATTCCCTTAAAAAAAAAAAAAAAAAAAAAAAATATCCTTAGAAAAGTTATTTACCGGTGTCTTCGTTCAAGTTATGGGTTAAATAACAGGATTGGGTGCGATAATATTGGCTGGTAAACAGACTACCACAGAAAGTAATAGCAACCTACTGTGGGATTATCTTCTACCCACTCAGTCATTTCTCTTTCAAGACATGATCACCCAAGTTTGTATCACGTTTGGCACTTAACTGACTGATAATATACTTCATAAAAGAAATTAAAAGCATCTTATTAAATATAATTTTGATGCATTTTTATTTTACTATTTGGAGCAGAGTTTTGTAAAAAAAAAAAAAAAAAAAAAAAAAAAGCAACCTTTTTAAAAAAAATAACAGATGATTTTGATACTCCAAACAGTTATGCGCTTACCCATTGATACTCCAAACAGTTATGCGTTTACTTATTAATGAAATTTTCGCTACAAAATTTTATTTCGTGAAATACCATGAATTTATATAGAAGTGGTTATAACAAATGTAACAAACAAACAAAAAAAAAAAGGGAGAAACTATTTTTTACCATGATTTTTTTTTTTTTGTAAGCGTTTCACCCCGAGCAAGGCATGTCACTGCCACTACTGCGCAGGGGGCTACATAGAGTGGAGAAAGGATGATTATATATAGGAAATGTCAGAGGGTGGGTGATAGTCGGGTAAGGATACCGAGAATGAGGGTTGGGTAGATGAGAGCGTTCTGAGAATAATTGGGAGTTAGTGCGATAGAAGGTGTCTATTGACCCTACATTTAAACACCTGGAGATTGTAGCTATCGGGAAAGCAGACCTGTGGAAGGGCGTTCCACAGGCGAGAAGCGCGAGAAAAGAAACTTGGAGTAGAATTTACGGTTACATCTTATCTGTTTAACTGTAAAAGAGTGGGACCTAATTGATAATCTAGTATCTCGTGTAAATTCTTGCCTAGGCGGCACCAGTGCTCTAAGTTCATCGGGCAGAAGCCATGAAAGTACTCGTAGAAGAAGCACAGGGAAGCCACATCACGCCGGTAAGAGAGTGGTTGCAGCCGGTCTGCCAAGTCAGTATCAACCACGTTACAGATCCTCCTTTGTATTTTGTCAAGAAGCCCAAGGAGAGCAGCAGGGGCACCCGACCAGATGTGGCAGCAATATTCAATACACGGGCGGATGGTAGATTTGTATATGTGCAGAATAGATTCAGGTGGGAAAAACTTCCGGGCCATTCACAGAGAGTCGACTTTCGTAGCGGCAGATTTGGCAATGGATTCGATACAGTCATTACATTTGAGGTCCGCCGAAAGTGTAAGGCCAAGGAGGCGTAGTATTTTACTCTCTGGGAGGCTAGTGGGAGGTAGATGCGATTTTCTACGGTGGTTAGTTGATAACAGCTTCGTTTTAGAAGCATTGAAATTTACTAGCCATTTCCAACCACATGCCACTACAGTTTAGCGGTCCTTTTCAAGCACGGCAGCGAGGTTCGCTTTGTCGCCCACACCTGGTTTTTGATCGATGCCAGAGTAGATTGTGTCATCGGCATACATGCCAACTTGGGATCTAATGGCGTCGGGGAGATCATTAATGTAGATCAGAAAGAGCGTGGGACTTAGGATAGAACCTTGAGGGACGCCCGCGTTCGTATGGTAGTTTTGGGAGTCATGCCCATTTAATACCACTTTCAATGTGCGGTTAGAGAGGAATGACTGGATGAGGTCAAACAGATGTCCAGTTATCCCGTAGCTCCGCAGTTTGCACAAGAGGTCAGCGTGCCAGATGCCCGGTATATGTACTCGGTAATGGTCGTTAGCATATCAGCAGTAGACCTTGTGAAGCGAAACCCGTACTGTTTGTCAGAGAGAAGCCTGTGGGCCGTGAGATGCTGAATCACCTCGGCGTTGATAATGGCTTCGAAAACTTTGCCAAAGATCGGAAGGAGACTAATAGGACGGTAATTGGCGGGATCTGAGTGTTCGCCAGAATTCTTAAATGTAGGAACTACTCAGGAGGACTTCCAACAGGCAGGAAAACAAGAAGCAGATAGGCAGAGGTTATAGAGTTTAGAGAGGACAGAGGAGAGTTCTGGGGAACATTTCTTCAGTACTATGACTGGGATTCCGTCACCGCCGCTCGCTTTGTGTGGGTCAAGTTGTGCAATTATCTTGGCGACCAGCGAGGGTGTAATGTGGATATTATTTAGTTGAGCCTTAGTTCTGGGTGATAAGTCCGGTGTAGGTATTCCTAACGAGTCCAGCGTCGAATTGGTGAAGAATCTACGGGCAAAGTATTCAGCCTTGTCCGCTGGGGAGGTGAGAACTTCAAATTCATTGATTAGTGGGGGCATTGAATTCTTGCTCTTGTTGAGCACGCTTTTGCAGAGTCGCCAGTAATCTTTGGAGCCAAACTTAGATGATGCTATGCGTTGCCTCATTCTGGTAGCAAACGCCCTCTTAGCTTCGTTCAGTACTTTTTTTACACTTATTCCGTGCTGAGGCGAAAAGGCGCCTGTTTTGGTTCGACGAGCAGCTTCGATAGAGCCGGATGAAATGGTTCCGGTGGGCAATAGCGGCCGAGCAAGCGGGTGAGAACCAGGGGAACGAATTTGATTTTAGTTGGAATTTCCTGGCCGGGATTTCCTAAAAATTATAATTTCAAAATTCATTTGTAAATAATTCCTTAAATTTTTATGAAAACCTGCCAATTATTTGTTTTTTTGCAAGAATTTCCAAATTAATGTGTTTTCCCCCGGGAAAATTGTGTTACATTTTCATTTATCCATTGAAAACTCTGAACATTTTGGTCACCATTTGATGAAAATCTAAACAAGAATTATTTACCAAAATTCTGAACGTGTTGGTATTGATTACAACATTCTACAAATAATTAAAAATACTTTCATATTTCCTCTTCATAAAAACATTGTGATGGAAAAAATTACGTTTGGGGCCTGTTTTTCTTCATACTATGCTGTTTTTCTCAGCTAATCACTAGAGATATCTACTAGTCTAACAGCTGTTGTCGAGTTAAAAAATTCATTTTTTAAACTTAGTAAATAATAGTTATTTCAAATCATTAATTATGCTTCCAATCTGCTTATCTTTCTTTTCCACTTTGGATAGACCACTTTTAAATTATTAACTTAGTTGTTTTTTTCCCTTTTCGAACAGCGTATTTCGCGGGAATGTTAAAAGTGTCATATATTACACCCATCGCTGTTTTCTCAGGAAACCCTTTACCAGCCTCATCATTTAGGCATTTCCTAAGTTGATTGACGTGTAATTTATGTATGAATTGGTGACACTTTGCTATATAAATCATATACCCAATTTTCTTTTGCCATGCCCCTCTCCCAAATAGATTAGTTGACTATTTTAAAATACTGAAGTCATAGCTATACATCAAACTTTCCATAGTAGTACACTCTGGATGGCCAGCATGAAAATCTTTCAGTCTGTGTGTCTGTAGTGTTAATGGCAATATGGAATCACAACATGTTCTCTTCATAGTAACACCCCATCACATGTAGGAAAAAAGTCCATAGCTTTTCTTTCCTTAATAAATGAATATATTCATCATGGCAAAAAATTGGTTTTATTTGTTTCAGTGTCACTGGAAATTCCCTTGCAGTCTTACAAAGAGTAGATTTAATTCTCCTTCAGAGTGAAGGGAGGCAAACACTGAATCTTCCAGTGGTTCTTTGTACTTGGGAATTAATCTTAACACTCCATCTGCATGGCCGAATTTTTGCGTTGACACGTACTCAATTTTAAAATTGTAATTCAACATCATTGTACCCGATCACTTAAGTCTGTTGGCTGTGTTTATAGGCAAACGTTTCTTTGTGCCAAAAATGCTGAGTAATGGCTTGTGGTCTGTCTGAAGAAAGAAAGTAACTAGAAATATAGTGGTGGAACTTTGCGACAGTAAACAATCTCAAGTGCTTTTTGCAATCTGAGAATGTTTTTTTACAAGGATCAAAGCTCTTAAAGCATGTGTTAACGATTTTTTTATAGTTCTGGTCATTTTGTGAAGAATGTATGTTCCTACGCCATACAACCTATGAATGCCTGGAAATAATTTGCTTGTCCTCGGAAGATCTGTAATGAAGCGATGTTATTGGGCGCCGGCAGGTCATTAATGATGATAACACATTCAAGATTCAGTCTTCTACCATCTTTGTCAATTATGTTTACTACGTATTTGATTTTTTTTCCATGCAAAAAATTACATTTGGTCTTTGTAATTTTGAAATAGTACTTTCGGATTTTAGGAAAACTGTGTACATGATCCTTATGTTAGACTGTTTTAGTTTTTCATGAGAATATCGTCTAATTAGCAACTGCAAAATCAAGTCCACCCAGCATAGTATCTATGACTTGTTGAAATATTGTTGGCGCTAACGACACCAAATGGTAAACGTTCGAATTTAATTTATCTAATCCACGATTCGTATTTATACATAATTTCAAACAACTCTATAACAAGAATTTTTAAATAAGCAATTACAATCTCAATTTTCGATAAAATCTCCCCACTCCATTAAGCCTAGCGAAAATGACTTTTGGAGTAAAACATGGGTAGTGATATTCCTTCCGGGCAACGTAAAATCCTGTATCATAAATATCTTCGCATATTTTAAAGTAAGACGCAAATGTAATGTGTTTCTCAGGCGCGTATGTAGATTTATTTATAGAAGTATTTCTTAAACACAGAGTTCAACTAACCATTCTACCGAATGCGTTGACAGATTATACAGTTGTGAGATGCAAGTGTTTGGGGATCGGAAGTATACAAATGTTTTTCTTTAAGAGGAAGAAACCCTGAAACACATGACCTTAATTTACACAGATTACCATACAAGAAAAAAACTTCAAATACACAAATGAAAAAGATTTTAAAAATAGGAAGGCACATCGATTTGTATTAAACTTTTTAAATAATAAATCTATTCTTTGTTTGCTAAGTTTATAAACTAATAACAAATCTTTGAAGTATTTTAAAATACTTTTGAAACTATATAAATTATTAAAATTAAAAAAAATGAAAACAATTTTTAGAATTACATTATTAGCTGAAATTCTTTTTCTTCTGACTAAATTCTCTAATTTATATTATTTATTAAAGCAATTAAAAGCTTATCAAATTAAATGTCAGTTATAGTGCATTTTATCATTTTACTATTAGGAGCAGATTTTCAGAAATAAAGTCAACATTTTTCAAAAAAAATATTAGATGACTTGCATTCCACAACAATTTCTGCGTTTAACTAATACAAATAATTTTCGCGAAAAAATATTTAATTTATTAAAATTTTATGGATTTACAATACATGGAGGTGGATGATAGAAGTATATAAAGATCTATAAAAATAGTTTTAAAAATAATTTCATTCAATTCTGAATAACTCCTGCAATTGCAACTGGCGGACATGAAGTATACTAACACCACGTTTATTTTTGTCCGTTTACAATTTTTTTCACGGCATTCCTATAGATTACCCACGAAGCTTTAAAAATCGATCCTCAATTTTGAAAACAATCGCCGGGACGACATTACCGTCAACAACTGTAAATTTGCACATTGTAAATTTTGTTTTTTTTAGTTATACGTTAGTTCTTACACCTGAAACTTTAACGACGTAAAAAAATTTGCTAAAATTTCAATGTTTAAACAAATTGGGGGGGGGGGGATAATTTCTCATACTATTTTATTGTAAATCATTCATTCAATTCGGAAACACTGGCTTCGATTTTTTCTCCTTGTAAGAAAGTAATGAAACAAAACAAGTATGTTAAATAATTTTATTAGAACAGGGACATTTTTCTTAGTGTTTCACATGCCAGTTTTTGTTTTGTTTCAAATACTAAATTTTTATTTTTTCTTCCTGTTTCAAGGAAATTATGTCCAGACGTATTTGGGTGGTGGGGGTTCAATAGCCTGTTCAAGGAAGCTATGTTTTTTTGCGGGGGAATAACATGTCCAAATTTTTAGGGGGGAGTGGGGTTTTAATAACATTTCTTCCAAGATTTTTTTTTTAAGTTTTCAATATAATTTTCTTTTTAATAGCTTATTTTTTCAGAGTTTTTAAGTTTCAAGGAAACTATTTCCAAATAGACTTCATGTCCTGGTTCACCCATCAGTTTTCGATCTTTCTCAATCTTATTGTTCAGACGTCTCTGCAATATTCATACCACTGAATTGCAGAATTTAATGAAACTCCGTTCAATGTCGCTAAAGTTTCGCGCTATGAAGAACTTGGCAGACGAAATCAAAAATGGGTTGGAATATCACGTGAAGTGATAATTTGGACTTATCAAAAATGTCCCATTCCTAACGGACATACTTTTTTGCATTTGGAACATCTCCAGCAAAGCTTATCCGCTTGGAAGTTTGCACATGACTTTCGGCATGCCCACAGGAACAACTTACTATGCGCAATTAACTTTTGGGTATGCGTATATTCAATGACTGAATCCTTTTCGAAATTCTTCAATAGAGATATTCTTGGAGTTTCAGTGGAAGATGCCATCCTAAGTTAAGAAAACGTTAGAAAGACAAAAACAACAGCAACAATTCGTTCCAAAAAAGCCAAAAGATAAATCGACCCCAAGGCTAAGACAAAAGAGCAAGAACTCGTCCCAAAAGAGTTAACAAACAAAGCGACCCCAAAGCGATTGGATTGTAAATAGAGGTTCGATTTACTTTAACGTTGTATCAGAAACAAATTTATTTCTTTATATATTGCAATTTTTCCTAATTCTTTTGATAACAGGAATCGATAGTAAACAATCAATAGGACTGCGGTGAAAAAATTGAAGAACGGCGAAAATAAACGTGGTGATAGTATACTTCAGGTTCGCAGTTTTACTAAAATCTGACAATTTGATTTTTGCAAGAATTTCCAAATAATGGCGATAGAAAAAAATGATTTGTAATATTACGTTTTAAAGATTCGTACGGATTTGGTTACCCGCTAACATTCAAAACAAGATTTCTTACTAAATTTTCGAACGTGTAAGAAGGAATTAAGTTTTGGAAATTGAATGAAAATATTTTTATCTTTCATAAAATTTCTGATGAAAAGAGTACTTTTTTAAGTATTTTTTCTTCATACTGTGTAGGTTTTTCGGCGATTTAGTGGAGATAAAGCTTTAAGTTTTTCATTTAACTAATAATGAAACAGTTTCTGGGTAGTATTGAATTTCTAAAAATTTCATTAATTGGAGTGGGGTTAACAGATGGAAAAAGATTTTTTTTTTTTACCAAGATTTTATTAAAATAATCAACATGAAAACTTCCTTCATTTTAATAAGTTTTGAAAATTTCAATAAAATCAGGCAATTATTTCATATTTGCAAAAATTTCCAAATAAAAGTGTTTCAGTTTTTCGCAAGGTGTGGGGGGGGGGAACAGTGCTAATCCATAATATTTTTAATTGACAGCTGACTAAAAAACTCAAAAGATGAAATTTTTTATCAATTTCGAACATGTTAGAAATGATTTTTAAAAAATTAAATAATTTTAAAATACTTCTAGTCTTTCCTCTTAATAATAAACATTTTGACGATAATGTTTTTATTATACTCGGTGTTTTTTTTTCAGTGAATGTGTGGATGTACCGTAAAGTTTTTGTTGTCTGAAATAGCACATGGTGCGGGGACCCAAAACCAACCCAATTTTGAAGAGAATAAGTTTATTAACACGGACTTTCCGAAAATGACATTCCCCACACCCACTGAAAAAAATTGACCGATTTTTCTATTCGATGTTATGTATTGAAAAGTGGCATATATACTTTTTGTTTTGCCATTAGTGACTTCCCAAACAAACTTGTCAACCAAAAGAAAAGTGAAAAGAATTACGTGAAAATTTTTTAAAATATTTTTTCTACCAAAAGTAATATATTTCAATTTGCTCCCATACTTAAAAAAATCGAATAAAAATAAACTTCAAAACGAATTTAAAAAAATGTAAAATGTTTTCTTTAAGTTTATCTTATACATCTGAATTTCATTTTTTTTTGTGGGGAATCAGTAAAAAATAAATAAATAAAAAATAAAATAAATAAATTTTAAAAATTATTTGTTTTCTTCCACTTACCTCTCAAATCAGAATATGCAACGAAAAAATCGAGCTGGTTTCTTAATGTTCAAACAATTCTGTTGGGATTTCTTTTTCAACTTACTCAGATTTTGTATTTTTTGTTCAGTTAACAGTGCAACACAGTCAAAATGAAAGCGCATTACACAGAGAAAAAATAGGAGGTAGAAAAAACACGATTCAAAAATTAAATTAATTTTTGGGGTATGAAAGCAATCTGCATTCAGTGGAAAATCAGTTAAGCTGTGTTTGTCAAAATTTGGTTCCTAAGGATATTTAAATCAGTAGGTTTCTTGGCAATTACAGAGCAAAATGGTATTACGGTTCACTATCAAAAACGACAGTCGACGCGAAGGACTTCGAATACCCCGAGATGACAACTTTATTTTCAGATTTAATATCAAATGCAAATTTTGTTGAAACAAATTATTTCTTTAAATAACCAAGAATCATTATTTGTTTATGCTGTGTAGTTGTTGTTGGACGTGGTTTTTGTCATTTTACGACTGCTCTGACCTCTGCTTTGTTTCAGCTTGGACTTTTTGTTGAAAACATTTTTTATTTGGACTGAATTTTGTACACAAGAGACCTTTCTTTGTACCGATAAGTTTATTTTTATTTTATTTTTTGTTTTCTTGCTTTGTTGTTTTATTTTTATTTTGTTCTAGCTTTTTGTATTTTATTTTCGTATTATTTTGGCGGCCATATTTGTTTTTGTTTAGGTCGGCCGTTTTCTTTTTATTTTCTGTTTTCATTTTTCATTTGGTCTTCTTAAGTGCCAGATTTATTTTTATTTAAAAAAAAAAAAAAAAAACTTGTTAATAGTATCTTTTATTTTATTTGTTGACCAGAAACTGATCATTTAACTGTTTGTTTTCCTCCTTTTGCCTTTTCAGCCCCTCCCCGTTTGCGAAGGTAGCCTTTAGGCAACTCTTTTGCGTGTCCTATTT
>JBBBDQ010031604.1:0-12640 GCA_037127315.1 Ascarosepion bandense
GTCCATGCGGAGCGTCCTGCTTTGTTTCGGCAGATCGAGCCGTTTTTGACGACATCTCGTCGGGTAGTTTTAGCGGGCGATTGGAATGCCGTCCTTGACCCCGATATAGATCGCATAGGGGAAAGATCGGGTACTAACAACCCGGATGTAAAAGCATTTCGGGACTTTATCGACAGGTTCGATCTTGTCGATAAGTACCGAAATGTAACACCCCAGGATATAGTATGGACTTGGACTAATAGGGGCAGCTCGGCTACGGTGGTGCGTGCTAGCTTCGTCGACCGAGTCTTAGTGAGGAGAGTCGATGTAGGGCTCTTAGGTTGTCCAAGTTTTCATTCGATAGTTTACTCGGATCATAGGCTCGTCCGGGTTCGCGTAAACTTAGATAAGCCTAAGGTTAAATTGGCTGGTTACTGGAAAGTTAGAACTGTTCATTGTTTGAAGAGCAAGATTTCCAGGACCAGTTGAAACTAACGATAAAGCGGGAATTGACGGGGGCTGTGGTTGGGAATAAGTGGTGGGGATCCTTGAAATCCAATATTAGATCGTTTGCTGCTGAATATAGCCGTCGACTCAATTTAGAAAGATTAGCAGCACAAACGGCAGTAGAAGCCAAAGTTGATCGGGCTATCAAATCCCGTGTTAGTGGGGACGTAGCCTTAGCTAGGGCGGAGCAGGCCTCCTTGCTTATCAAGAAGGACCAAGCTCTGGTAGTTAGGGCTAGGTTAAAGAGAATGTCTCCTGAGGCAACGAACATGGCCGCAGAATTGCGTGCAGAGGAATTGAGAAATGCTAGCAAAAGGCATATCGCAAGCGTCACATTGCCGGATGGGAGAACCGTGACTACAAACGCGGGCATAGTTGAGGCTTTTCGTGACTATTTTCAGGATCTGTTTACCAGGGAGCCCGGTCTGAGCACTGCTCAGTTCGATGCCTATTTGGCCGACTTCCCCCGCCTCGAGGCGGCTGAAGCGGCTGGGTGCGAGGTCCCGTTACAGAGGCTGAGATTTGCGGGAGGCGCTCAAGCTGGTTGGCCGGAACAAGTCTCCGGGATTGGATGGTCTTCCTTACGAACTGTACTTGAGGCAGTCGCCCGTTCTTGTTCCCTTGCTGGCACTGATTTTCAACAACTGGATGAGGCAGGGGTCTATACCCCAACGCTTCACCAGGGGTGTGATCAAGTTGCTGCGCAAAAGCAAGGACGGTGGGGATTCGATAGATAACTTCAGGCCTTTGACGATGTTAAATACAGAGTTGAAGATTTTAGCCAAGATCTTAGCCAGCCGTTTGCAGGCTGTCCTCTCTAGTCTGATTGGCCCCGAGCAGACTTGTGCTGTGAAGGGTAGGACTATTCAGGACAACCTTCATTTGGTACGCTTGATCTTTGAGAAAGTCGACACGGAAGCCGCGCTGATCAATTTAGATCAGTCCAAGGCGTTCGATAGGGTTGACCATCGTTTTCTCGAGTCTGTCCTTTCCGCTGCCGGTTTCGGGCCCAATTTTCGCTCCTGGATCCGACTTCTGTACGCGTCCCCCGGTGCGCTGGTGGAAGTGAATGGAGTACGATCGGAACCTTTTCTATTGACTCGCTCTATTCGTCAAGGTTGTCCGCTCTCGCCTTTGCTCTACGTTCTTGCGTTGAGCCTTTCCTTCGCAAGTTAAAGCGAATCCGGTCCTTCGCGGGATTACATTACCTGGTGCTACCACCTCGGCCAGGTATTCTGCCTATGCTGACGACGTTTCGGCTCTTGTGTCGAGCAGAGCCGAGATTGACCGATCAGCAAGGAAATCGAAGGTATGAGACGGTGACAGGGGCCAAGATCAACGCGATAGATCTGTTGGCTTGCGGTTGGGCGCGTGGAAGGAGTTTCTCTTCCCGGGCCTTTCCACTGGACGGACGGGCCGGTCAAGATTCTCGGCGTCTGGTTCGGTCCTGATCTCGGTTAAATGAATTGGTCGGAGGTACAAGAGAAGGCAGAGGCTGGAACGATCTGTGGTCTCTGAGGAAGCTTTCCTTAGGGAGGGCGAGTATGTGTTTCACACATCTACCCGATTCTCCTTTACCGACTCTCTGTGCTTCCCTCCCGTGTGCCATATTAATGACATTAGTCAGGGTCTTGTACTCTTTCCTCTGGGGAAAGCCCAAGGCTCTGGAGTGTGTCGCGAGATCTGGCCTCCATCCTTCAGGGGCGGTCTGGGAATGCCAAGCGTTGAGATTCGTCAACATACGCTTCGCATTGCCTTCCTAGATGAATGTGTTCGCAAGTGGATGAGAATGGTGAATTCTGGAAGGAAGATACCCGCAAGCTTCCCATCCTAAGAAGTGTGCATTCGTGCGAGAAGAGCCGGCCGATTTTCAGGCGAATGCTCCTTCTATCGTGAATGCCGGCGAGCACTCAGTTTTCTCTTACGGGCGACAGATGGCCTCTCTGGCGTCCAGGCGTTGTCCCTTCGGGCATTATATCGGGTGCTAGTGAGGGGGGCCGTTCGGGATGATCTGATTGACGAGCTCCAGTTTGACGAAGCAGGAGGCGCGCTCCATATGGCCTTGGGCGCCGGGTTGAAATGCCTCACAAACAACGGGGCATCCCTCACTGTTCCCAATGATACGAAAGGCTGTCTGGGTCGGCAAGAAGCTTAAAGCAGCGGGTTTGGTTGTTTCGCCAAACTGCGTTCACTGCGGTGGGTCGGTAGTCGGGGCTGCCCTGCGCCTTCTTTCATTGCAGTGTCGTAGTACCGTTGTGTAAGTGGCTTGAAGACTTCATGGTTCGCATGCTGCGTGGAAAGTTCTTTGTCCTGGAAGTCGCTTCTGTTTGTAGCAATGTGGTGCCGTCGTTGACTAAGGGCTGAGCATTATGTGTTCATGTGCCACTAGGTGTTATGCGAGTCGTGATTTGGACGGCGGTGAAGGAATTCTATGGGGACGAGGATTTTCTCTTCCCAACTGATTTCTTTACACAAGCATCAACCCAAAGTCAAAATTAGGACGGAAGAGCGACGACTCCCTCATCAGAATTTGGCAAAAGGTGGGTAAATCTTGCGCGAATCTGTCGAGTGAAAGGAGCTGATTTGGAGTGGCATTTTGATAGCGGTTGGGCACATCAGGATATTGGGGATCCTGGACTAAACATTTTTCAACCTCCCGAAAGTAGGATAGTTTAGTTAATTTGTCTTTTTATGTTTTAATGATGGTTAAACTTAGCTAGGGTATGCATGGGCATTGGCCCCACTTTTTTTATTTTTTTTTGTGCCCTCTCTCTTTGGTTTATCCCCAGCCCGCTTCCCCACTTTTTTGGTAGAATTCGGTACTTTCAGTTCCCTGGTAGAGGCAGGGCATCTTTCGTTTTCGGTGTTGTTTATTTTCGTATTTGTTATTGTGTTTGTGTGTGTGTGTGGTTGTGTGTATGACTGTTTGAGATCTGCCAGCCCCGCTAAGGTTTGTAGCTAACTGATGTTTCTGTCACGGATAGAGATTGTGGGGGTTTAATACTAACATCAATTTTGTTTAGTTTTTGTATATGTTTCATTCATTGTATAAAAATCATTGGGGTTTGCAATTTTAAGTGTTATTTCCCCCACCCCCACAAACAAATTGTACCATGGGTTTAGTTAGACTTTCATAAGTGTATTGAGGCATTGTGGTGCTCATGTAAGAATGGTACGTAAGATTGTGATGTTTAGTTACAGGGATATTATACTGTCTGCTTGGGTCAGTGAGTGAGTCTAGCTAAGTTAATGTAAGACAGATGAAGACTCCTTCCCCATCCCCACAATTTTTGACGCCCCGCACACACATTTTTTTACACAGAATTTTACAAAAATAAATAATTGCTGTGTAGTTGTTGTTGGACGTGGTTTTTTGTCCATTTTACGATTGCTCTGACCTCTGCTTTGTTCCAGCTTGGACTTTTTGTGAAAATATTTTTATTTTGGACTGAATTTTGTGCACAGAGACCTTTCTTTGTGCCGATAAGTTTATTTTTATTTTATTTTGTTTTCTTGCTTTGTTGTTTTATTTTATTTTGTTCTAGCTTTTTGTATTTTATTTTCGTATTATTTTGGCGGCCATATTTATTTTTGTTTAGGTCGGCCGTTTTCTTTTTATTTTCTGTTTTCATTTTTCATTTGGTCTTCTTAAGTGCCAGATTTATTTTTATTTAAAAAAAAAAAAAAAAAAAAAAAAAATTTGTTAATAGTATCTTCTTTTTATTTGTTGACCAGAAACTAGTCATTTAACTGTTTGTTTTCCTCCTTTTGCCTTTTCAGCCCCTCCCCGTTTGCGAAGGTAGCCTTTGGGCAACTCTTTGCGTGTCCCTGGCCTATATTTTGTTCAATTCTTTTGTATTTTATTGCAATAAGTTTGTTAGTTGTTTGTTAAACCTCTCAAGAGGTTAATTTCCTTTTAAAAAAAAAAAGGATATTGTTATTATATTTTAGCCGCTAAAGGCCAATCTGTTTCTTTTAATTTGTTTGCCGTTTGTCTTTATTGTCTGCAAGTTTAAATTTGTATAAACCCCCTCATTCCCCCCCCCCCACTTTTTTCCCCCTCCCCATTCCCCTGTTTAGTTAGGAGGAGAATAAATATAATTGTTTCCTGGTGATTTGGAATTGAAAAATGGCCGACTCAGGTCGGTCGTTTAAAAGAAACTGAATTTTGAGCCGCCTTTTAAGGGCCCGCCGGATAAAGATGAGGAAGCTTATCCCCCTCTTCCGAAAAATGTGACCAAGAATATGGTGGCCGAGAAAGGCCAGGAGCTTCAAATGCCGAAAAGAATAAGAATGACAATACGAAGGATGCTGAAGGCCGGGGAATCGCCCTGTTGTTGGAAGTCCCCACCGAGTTGCATTATAAACATTGCGGAGTTTCTGGAGAGGGCTAAA
Organism: Ascarosepion bandense; assembly: GCA_037127315.1. Classification (NCBI taxonomy): domain Eukaryota; kingdom Metazoa; phylum Mollusca; class Cephalopoda; order Sepiida; family Sepiidae; genus Ascarosepion; species Ascarosepion bandense. Next base: position 4,882 of record JBBBDQ010031604.1, read on the forward strand.
GGTTTCGATCATCTTTTGAAGAATGACGGACTTTACGGAAAACCCCCAGGAATTACAAAGTTTGAAAAAAGAATGGTGTCGATCTTCGTGGTGGACAAGCGTACGCGCAAGGTTGTCGCTCCACGAAAGACACGGTGGTTCGAACACTGGTGTCCCTAGGGGTTAAGCCCCAAAGAGTTATAAGAGGACCGGGTTTTCTCACGTGGGACGTACTGCTACCACCCTCACCTGAAGATTGCTTGGAAGTAGTGAGCAAGGAATTGATCCTGCAACCTAATAATCAGGACAATATATAGAAGGCCGAAGGAGGACCACGGTAGCAGTATATGAGGTTCCTCCTCAGGTTGCCGATGAACATCTGGCGTCCTATTTAAAGAAATATGGCCAAATATTGGCAGCCTCATCCGACAACCTGAACGGGGGATGGATGTTTGATATATTGATGGATCAAGATGCCTTCGAGTCCGTCCCCAACTGCTTGGACTATTACGGCCGGAAAATGCCGGTCGTAGTGACCGGGCGAAAACCATCTTGCTGGGTGGCGGGCAGATTGGTCACCTGTCCTCCTTCTGTCCAGAGAAGAAGGCCTCTGGTGCTCCGGCCGCTGGCGACCAAAATACCCCTAAGCCTGAAAATTGTAGTTCCGCAACGCCTGTAACGCGGGCCTAGTAGCGGCACGGTCCGGGGACTTAAAAACCCCGGGTGGAGGTCTCGGCCCCCATCACTCTCAAATTCTGAAGCCTGCCACTGGTGTGGTTAAGGACAAAGACGACGGAGAATGGCGTGTCGTTACCAGAGGCAAAGGGAAGAGCCGAGCAGCGGGACCTCAGTCCCCTGAGGCCACTAGGGATAACTGTGATCCCCTCCCTCTGTCAGCAGTAAGGGCGATGTCCCGGCAGTTCACCAAGATGCTCCTTTAACGGAAATCCAAAAACGAGGCGGAGCCCAGCCAGGATAAAATCAAAAAAAAACTGAGAGAGCTCAAAAAAGCTCTCGATTCAAGTAAAACGAAGAAATCATCAGCAGCGTCCACGGTGTCTGCCCCAACTTCTCCTTCACAAAAAATTATGGTACCTCCTCCCATGACAAAATCCTTGACCCACACCCCTTCCAAAATGACCATATTTAAAAAACCATCACCAGTCCCTTCAACCCCTTCTCCTGTCCTTCTCCAGTCCCTTCTCTGGTTTATCCCAGCTAGTTCTACCCTTTCTTCCCCAAGTATATCCTGCTACCCCCACGCCAACACAAACTCCTTCTCAATCCCCGCTTAAAGATTCATTTATAAGAGCAAAGAAGCAGTTTAATAAGCGGCAAAGAAAAAAAAAAGAAAAAAAAGCCTCCTTTTAATGTGGGGCAGGATGTTTGCCGTGTCTCGGAGGACACTGCCCAAAACTAAACCAATCAATGTAAAAAGGTCAAACATTGTGGAAATGTAAATGCATCAAAAACAAAGATGTTGAAGATCACTTAACTTTCCAGAGGCCAAAAGACTTTTGTGATGGTGAGATCTGGTGCGGGGTCGAGCCATGTATGGAGTAGTATGCTTGGAGAGGCCTTGTGTGTGCACTCTGTCCGATGAGCCCTCCAATTGTGTACTTCACAAACATTGAAGGAATTTGGATCAGTTTGTTCTGGGAGGACCTATTTTTGTTCACCCTTCCTTTACAGAGCTTTAAAGAATTAACATTCCCCCTGGGATATTGGTGGCCTGTCCAATGATGGCACTATCAAGACTGAGATGGGCCAAGGCTCAATGGGACGGGCCGTCGGTATCCTGTCCCCTGAGATGTTTGGTACAGTGCCTCAACCCTAATCGGACTGATAATGGCTCTCTGGTTAGCTGCCCTTTGTAAATGGCCGGGGCCTGAGATCAGAGTCACGCAGGGCGTGTCTCAATACGTGATCTTCAGCGCCTCGGTGTGAATGTATGTTGTATACAGGAGACCCGGTTTCAACTCGCGATCATGAGGATATGCTGTCTGGGAGGTTCGCCCTCTGTTCAGCATGTTTTGATGGACGCTCGAGAGGTGTTCCTGGCTAGTGAGCAAGTCCTTGAATGCGGCGTGTACCCATGTCTTCGCAGATCCGGCAGGCAGACTTTGTGTGTGGATGTTACTATAAAGGATAAGTCTCTTCGTCTCATTGGGGTTTATGCGCCCAATGTCCATGCGGGCGTCCTGCTTTGTTTCGGCAGATCGAGCCGTTTTGACGACATCTCGTCAGGTAGTTTGTGAGCGATTGGAATGCCGTCCTTGACCCAAATATAGATCACGCAGGGAAAGATCGGGTACTAACAACCGGATGTAAAAGCATTTCGGGACTTTATCGACAGGTTCGATCTTGTCGATAAGTACCGAAATGGTACCAGGATATAGTATGGACTTGGACTAATAGGGGCAGCTCGGCTACGGTGGTGCGTGCTAGCTTCGTCGACCGAGTCTTAGTGAGGAGAGTCGATGTAGGGCTCTTAGGTTATCCGTTTTTTCATTCGATGATTTACTCGGATCATAGGCTCGTCCGGGTTCGCGTAAACTTGAGCCAAGCCTAGGATTAAATTGGCTGGTTACCAAATTGAACTGTTCATTGTTTGAAGAGCAAGATTTCCAGGACCAGTTGAAACAACGATAAAGCGGGAATTGACAGGGGCTGGTGGTTGAGAATAAGTGGTAGGATCCTTGAAATCCAATATTAGATCGTTTGCTGAATATAATAATCGACTCAATTTAGAAAAGATTAGCAGCACAAACGGCGGTAGAAGCCAAAGTTGATCGGGCTATCAAATCCCGTGTTAGTGGGGACGTAGCCTTAGCTAGGGCGGAGCAGGCCTCTTGTATCAAGAAGGACCAAGCTCTGGTAGTTAGGGCTAGGTTAAGAGAATGTCTCCTGAGGCAACAGGCATGGCCACCAGAATTGCGTGCAGAAATTGAAAGTGCTAACAAAAGGCATATCGCAAGCGTCACATTGCGGATGGGAGAGCCGTGACTACAAACGCGGGCATAGTTGAGGCTTTTCGACGACTATTTCAGGATCTGTTTACCAGGGAGCCCGGTCTGAGCACTGCTCAGTTCGATGCCTATTTGGCCGACTTCCCCCCCGCCTCGAGGCGGCTGAAGCGGCTGGGTGCGAGGTCCCGTTACAGAGGCTGAGATTTGGGAGGCGCTCAAGCTGGTTGGCCGGGATAGCAAAGTCTCCGGGATTGGATAGATGTACTTACGAACTGTACTTGAGGCAGTCGCCCGTTCTTGTTCCCTTGCTGGCACTGAAGTTTTCAACAACTGGATAGGCAGGGGTCTATACCCCAACGCTTCACCAGGGGTGTGATCAAGTTGCTGCGCAAAAGCAAGGACGGTGGGGATTCGATAGATAACTTCAGGCCTTTGACGATGTTAAATACAAGTTGAAGATTTTAGCCAAGATCTTAGGCAGCCGTTTGCAGGCTGTCCTCTCTAGTCTGATTGGCCCCGAGCAGACTTGTGCTGTGAAGAGGTAGGACTATTCAGGACAACCTTCATTTGGTACCTTGATCTTTGAGAAAGTCGACACGGAAGCCGCGCTGATCCGTTTCGATCAGTCCAAGGCGTTCGATAGGATTGACCATCGTTTTCTCGAGTCTGTCTTTTCCGCTGCCGGTTTCAGGCCCAATTTTCGCTCCTGGATCCGGCTTTCTGTGCATCCCCCGGTGCGCTGGTGGAAGTGAATGGGCTGATCGGAACCTTTTCTATTGACTCGCTCTATTCGTCCAGGGTTGCCTTAACTCTCGCCTTTGCTCTACGTTCTTGCGTTGGAGCCTTTCCTTCGCAAGTTGAGCGAATCCGGTCCTTCGCGGGATTACATTACCTGGTGCTACCACCTCGGCCAGGTATTCTGCCTATGCTGACGACGTTTCGGCTCTTATGTTGGCTCGAGCAGAGCCGAGATTGACGAAGTCAACAAGGAAATCAGAGGGTATGAGACGGTGACAAGGGCCAAGATCAACCGCGATAAGTCTATTGGCTTGCGGTTGGGCGCGTGGAAGGAGTTTCTCTTCCCGGGCCTTTCCACTGGACGGACGGGCCGGTCAAGATTCTCGGCGTCTGGTTCGGTCCTGATCTCCAGTTGGAAATGAATTGGTCGGAGGTACAAGAGAGAGCAGAAGCTGCAGTTCGTCTGTGGTCTCTGAGGAAGCTTTCCTTAAAGGGAGGGCGGAAGTATGTGTTTCACACATCTACCCGATTCTCCTTTACCGATATTGCTTTACACTCCCGTGTGCCATATTAATGACATTAGTCAGGTCTTGTACTCCTTCCTCTGGGGAGAGAGAACGAGAGCTCTAAGGTGTGTCGCGAGATCAACCTCCATCCTTCTGAGGGCGGTCTGGGAATGCCAAGCGTTGAGATTCGTCAACATACGCTTCGCATTGCCTTCCTAGACCGAATGTGTTCTTGAAGTGGATGAGAATGGTGAATTCTGGAAGGAAGATGCCCGCAAAAGCTTCCATCCCTAAGTGTGCATTCGTGCGAGGAAGAAGGCCGGCCGTTTACCTCGAGGCAGATGCTCATCTTCTATCGTGAATACCGGCAGGCACTCGGCGGTTTTCTCTTACGGGCGAGAGATGGCCTCTCTGGCATCCGGCAGTTGTCCCTTCTCGAACATTCTCTCGGGTGCTAGTGAGGGGGCCGTTCGGGATGATCTGATTGACGAGCTCGGTTTGACGAAGCAGGAGGCGCGCTCCATATGGCCTTGGGCGCCCGGGTTGAAATGCCTCACAAACAACGAGGCATCCCTCACCTGGCTGGTGTCCAAAGAGCTGTCTAAGGTCAGCAACTTCACTTAACGAGTTTTAGTTGTTTCGCCAAACTGCGTTCGCTACCAGTAGATCAGTGGTCAGAACTATCTCTCACGCCTTCTTTCATTACGGTGTCATTATTCCGTTGTGTAAGTGGCTTGAAGACTTCATGGTTCGCATGCTGCGTGGAAAGTTCTTTGTCCTGGAAGTCGCTGTTTGTAGCGTGGTGCCGTCGTTGACTGGGCTTCAACTTGCGTTATGTGTTCATCCATTAACACCGGTGTTATCTAGTCTATGATTTGGACAACCACGATAGAAGAATATATGAGACGAGAAGTTTTCCTCTTCCCAACTGATTTTGTTTTTAAGCATCAGCTTAAAGTCAAAAATTAGGACGGAAAGGCGACGACTCCCTCCATCAGAATTTGGCAAGGTGAAGGTAAATCTTGCAAATCTGTCGAGTGAAAGGAGCTGATTTGGAGTGGCATTTTGATGACGGTTAGCTTGCATCAGATATTAGAGGATCCTGGACTAAACATTTCACTTCTCCAAAAAATGGAATAGTTGATTATTGTCTTTTTATGTTTTAATGATGGTTAAACTTAGCCAAGGTATAGGCATTGGCCCACTTTTATTTTTTTTGTGCCCTCTCTCTTTGGTTTTAATTCCCCAGCCCTTCCCACTTTTTAGGTGATTAGAGATAACAGTTCCCTGGTAGAGGCGGGGCATCTTTCGTTTCGGAAGTGTTAGCCTGTATTGTTGTTGTGTTGTGTGTGTGCGTGGTTGTGTGTATGACTGTTTGAGATCTGCCAGCCCCGCTAAAATTTCGCCCAGCTAACTGATGTTTCTGTCACAGATAAGAGATTGTGGGGGGTTTTAATACTAACATCCAATTTTGTTTTAGTTTTTTGTATATATTTTCATTCGTTGTATAAAAATCATTAGGGTTTGCAATTTTAAGTGTTATTCCCCACAGACAAATTGTACATATGGGTTTAGTTAGACTTTCATAGAGTGTATTGAGGCATTGTGAAAATGGTCTCGTAGCAAGAATGGTACGTAAGATTGTGATGTTTGGTGCAAGGGATATTATACTGTCTGCTTGGGTCAGTGAGTGAGTCTAGCTAAGTTAATGTAAGACAGATGAAGACCAGCCTTCCCATCCCCACAATTTGCGCGCGTACCCTGCATTTTGTAAATTTTTACAAAAATAAATAATTACTGTGTAGTTGTTGTTGGACGTGGTTTTTGTCATTTTACGGTGCTCTGACCTCTGCTTTTGTTTCAGCTTGGACTTTTTGTTGAAAATATTTTTATTTGGACTGAATTTTGTACACAAGAGACCTTTCTTTGTGCCGATAAAGTTTATTTTTATTTTATTTTTCATTTCTTTTCTTTGTTGTTTTATTTTTATTTGTTCTAGCTTTGTGTTTTATTTTCGTATTTTTTGGCGGCCATATTTGTTTTTGTTCAGATCGTTTCCGTTCTCTTTTTATTTTCTGTTTTCATTTTTTTCAGTTGGTCTTCTTAAATTTTTAGTTATTTTATTTAAAAAAAAAAAAAAAAAAAAAAAAAAAATTTGCTAATAGTATCTTTGTATTTATTTATTATTAAAAACTAGTCATTTAACTGTTTGTTTTCCTCCTTTTTGCCTTTTCAGCCCCTCCCCGTTTGCGAAGGTAGCCTTTAGGCAACTCTTACGCATCTATTCTAATTTTATATTTTAAATTCTTTTGTATTTATTGTAATAAGTTTATTGGTTGTTTGTTAAACCTCTCAAGAGGATTAATTTCCTTTTTTAAAAAAAGGGGATATTGTTATTATATTTTAGCCGCTAAAGGCCAATCTGTTTGCTTTGATTTATTTGCCGTTTGTCTTAAGTTGTCTGCAAGGTTAATTTATATATAACCCCCCCCCTCCATTCCCCCCCCTTTTTCCCCCTCATTCCTATTTAGTTACGGAGGAGAAAAAATATAATTGTTTCCTGGTGATTGGAATTGAAAAATGAAAGCCAGCTCAGGTCGGTCGTTTAAGAAACTGAATTTTGAGCCGCCTTTTAAGGGCCGCCGGATAAAGATGAGAAGCTTATCCCCCTCTTCGAAAAATGTGACCAAGAATATGGTGGCAGAGAAAGACCAAGACTCAAGTACCGAAAGAATAAGAATGACAATGCGAAGGATGCTGAGGCCAAGGGAATCATACCCTGTTGTTGGAAGTCCCCACCGAGTTGCATTATCGACAGCTGGAGTTTCTGGAGAGGGCAAAGGTTTAGATCATCTTGTAGATAATATAGCGGACTTTTGGAAAACCCCAGGAATTACAAAAGTTTGAAAAGATAGTGTCGGTCTTCGTGGTGGACAAGCGGCGGCGCAGAATTTGTCGCTCCACGAAGAGACGCAATGATTCGAACACTGGTGTCCCTAGGGTTAAGCCCCAAAGAGTTATAAAGAGGACCGGGTTTTCTCACGTGGGACGTACTGCTACCCTCACCTGAAGATTGCTTGGAAGTAGTGGAAACAAGAGTGTCCTGACCTAATAATCAGGACAATATATGAAGGCCGAAGGAGGACCACGGTAGCAGTATATGAAGGTTCCTCCTCAGGTTGCCGGTGGTACCACTGGCGTCCTGTTTAAAGAGAAATATGGCCAAATATTGGCAGCCTCATCCGACAACCTGAGCAAGGGATGGGAGTTTGATATATTGATGGATCAAGATGCCTTCGATTCCGTCCCCAACTGCTTGGACTATTGCGGCCGGAAAATGCCGGTCGTAGTGACCGGGCGAAAACCATCTTGCTGGAAGTGTGGGCAGATTGGTCACCTGTCCTCCTTCTGCCCAGAGAAGAAGGCCTCTGGTGCTCCGGCCGCTGGCGACCAAAATACCCCTAAGCCTGAAAATTGTAGTTCCGCAACGCCTGTAACGGGCCTAGTAGCGGCACGGTCCGGGGACTTAAAAACCCCGGATGGGTCTCGGCCCCCATCCTCTCAAAC
>JBBBDQ010031611.1:0-11180 GCA_037127315.1 Ascarosepion bandense
ATTTCTACGAGGAAATACTTGATTCTTGATAAACTACACAATCTACTCCAAAACTTGCACCCCAAAATTAATTGTCATTCCTAGATACTCATAAAAGCAAAAACAATTACATCATCACTGACATTTACCATAAACCCACAGACACCCAACATAACCTCCATTTCAAGAGTCACCACCCGAAAAATTATCTAAAAGCTATCCCCAATTTCCTAGCATGACAAATTTGCACAATAGTAGCTGATATAACCCTTCCTAAAAGACGTCTTGAAGAACTACAAAAAACACTACAAATAGAAAATACCCAACTCCACTAATAAACAGGGTTTCTAACTGGCAGAAGAAATACCATTGAAATCTCTCTGGAATAAAAAAAATAAACATGAAAAAGAAGAAAACATTCTAGCATTCGTCTCCACACACAAAACAACCCAGAATTATTTACAAAGATAAAAAGACACATAGAATTACACATAAAAGATAAAATAAAATAAATCTTAAAGACAACTAAAATAATTAAAAGCAAATGCCAACCCCAAAATTTAAACAAACATACCAACCTCATCAAAATTTGAGCAACACACAACACGGGGGTGGTGGGGGTATCACAAAATGCAACAAAAAAGATGTGGGTAGGCAACACAATAAAAGAAGGAAACCACTTCAAGTTCGAAAGCACATCTATATTCAAAATATAAAGACAAATCTGAGCTGTAACTCTAAAAATGTAATTTATGCTCTAAGATGTGATGAATGCCCAAAAATATACCTGGGTGAGACACAAGGCCTGAATAAAAGGGTTGTCCTGCTAACATAATAACATTAAACTAGCCAACAACAAGAAATTATACATTTCCCAACGCTTGCACGAATTCAGTGGAGGTAAATTCAGAATAATGCCTATCTAACAAAATGCAGATTATGACACACTCATGAAGATGCAGGAAGAAATATAAAACAAATACAAGCCTTGCCTCAACAAAACAACATGAAAAACATAAGACACACACACACACAGACACACTAAATTCAAAGGTGCTAAAAGAAATTCTTTAACTGTTAAAAGAATAGTATTTCAAAACAACAAAACGAACTAGATGACCTGTAAAATTGAATCAAAATATCTGAAAACAATTTTGAAGTATAAAGAGGAAATCAAATTTTACAGTTTTTATTGTCTAAGGTGACTGATGCTCCAAACTGAATAGATTTAGTGTGGAAATATCAACCCACATATGAACTTTCTGACCTGCTCAACAAAAACATTTTCAGCTGTCAGAAAGACAAAGATTTTGATATGTAAAGTGACAAGTTTAATCTCCTGAAGAGAATAGGGACACAAATACCTGAAATACATGAACACTTAATATACACTTTCTTTTTGTTCTTAAAATGGCTGGGATAAATAGAAATCTAAGACAATAACCTTGTAGCGATACATCACTGCCCACCATGAAGAAAATGTCACTTTCCCCTTAAGCTTGAAAAAAAAAAAAAAAAAAAAGCCCGTATCCTCCAACATATATAACCTATATTTTCCAATTTAAAACTCGAACTTTAATCTGATAAGTTAAATTAAACACACAAATAAAATTTAATTTTTTTCTGTCTTTCCCCTCCACAAACAAACGTATTGTTTTCTGCATTCAAATGAAAATCACTTTCACCACAATTATTCAACATTTTCTTGATGACGAGGTGTAAAAATGTCCATGTCACAATATAAATTATATTAATTTTAAATAAAAAACACATTTAATTTATATATATACGCTATACAGAGCCGTGCTTAGAGCTTCCGTAGTGGGAAGGGCGCATTTTCCCTAGGGGCCCCGCAAGAACCCGGGAAGACGCAAGATATATTGTAATGAAAAAAAAAAAAATTAACAAAATTAGAAAATTATCATCATACTTGTATGTTGAAATAGACATCTATCAACCCGTCTATCTCTCTCTCTCTCTATATATATATATATATATATATAGATATATATATATAATCTTTGATTGAAGTCTTCCGGTCCCAAAGAAGCCGCAAATCATTAAAAAAACAATGAACTTGTTAGAGAAATAGATTATAGATATATGTTTCAGTCAGATAAGTGCTATAACTGATACACGCTTGGGCGATCATGCTATTTTGGATAAATTTGAAGCGGGGAAAGCCGTCCGCACCTAAAACGAACATTTACCAAATGAATCATTCGCTGATTTAGGCACTAAAATGAATTTCTCGAAATTTCATAAAATCAAATAAGTGAAGAACAGATTTTTCAAATTTTTTCCCAATGATTTTCTAAAAATGAAAAATTTCTGAAATCAATTAATTTGTAAAGACCTCCACAAAGTTTTATCAAAATCCGGCAAATAAATGTGTTTTTCACCGCAAAATGACGCTCAAATTCTCAAAATAATTTATATTCCCCTCCTTCATTTACAAAACAAAAACAAAAGTTTTTACGAAAATTTTGAAGGTTCTAAAATGGATTAAAAAATTTAGAAATAAAAATATTCATTGGTCGTTTTTCTTTAATTATAACAAATATTTTGACGATTATTTTTTTTGTTATATTCTGGGCAGTTTTCATCATATGGACTATAATTTTTAGCGAATCTTTAATGGTACTTATTAAAAGATTAGTATTTTTGGTGCTCGCTGGCCAAGAACATGTTTAAAATTATGTAAACAAAATTTCATGAAAATGAAGCACATTCTTTTAATACCTATTCTGAGTTTAATATTTACTTACGTGGAGGGCTTAATAGGGCCACCCAGTGAGATTCAAACTTAATAATAATGACCTACAACTCGACCACAATGCAACCCTCTATGACACCTGTGTTTTAAGATATCATTTTTACTTCCTATCCGACCAAGCAGAAAATCATGGCAACCTACTGCGGGATAATCTTCTGCCCAGTCAGTAATTGATTAATTGATCGCCCAATTACTATTATCCGACCAAGCACTTTAGGTTCGTAAATGTTTTCAAACACCACTGACTTAGGGATTTTAGATTGAGTCCACTTTCCAGGGTTAGTGTCTAGTATTTTTGAAAGCAGTTTACGTTGTGGGTGCCTGAAGTTAATACCATATCATTTTTCAAGGCTTGTCAATGTCCCGTCCCAAACCTTACTCCTAAGTACATGACCTCCTATAGATCCCCTTCTGAAATAAAAAGAATTTTAACTATCCGTTTTTTAAATATTAATAGCCAGGTCAAATTTTTGCTGTCTGTTTTAATCCCCTTGAGTCAATCGAGAAAATCAGCGTCTCTTTTGAGCTTCTAATAAGGAATAGGCGCCTCAATTAAGATTTTACATTAACCGATTTCACTGAGATGTCACTCTGTTGACCTTTTTGTACATTTGTCCAGATCGTAACGGTTCGTTGATTTTGCTGGATACAATTAACAAGCATTTTCTTACCGCCCATCACCTACAAGGGATGGACAGTAGTCTCTTTAAGCAGGCCGACTAAAATATTTAAGTGCTTTCAAAAACCTTTCAAAAACGCAGGCATGAAAAAAAAAATAAATAAATAAATAAATAAAAGTTGTTAAATTTTGATTAAAGTTATTTTAATTATTACAAATGAATTTCTTATTAAATTTGATAAATCCCTTCAATATATACAAAAACCTAAAAAATTTAATTAATTTTAAAAACTAATTGTTAAAATAAACGTAAGAATTACGTGAGGTACCACCAAAGAAAATGGATGCGTTTTTCCAAAATAAAAATAAAAATTCCCTACAACTGTTTTTAAAAAGTTGCTAAAAAATTAAATTCTAACGAAATTTTCGGTACTTATTCATTGTTAAATAAATTGTATACTGAATAGATTACTTCAGTCAGTTAAGCCGAAGCGCCATACGTGATACACGCTTGGGCGATCATGTCTCGAAAGAGACATGATTGACTAGGTAGAAGATTATCCCTCAGTAGGTTGCCATTACTTTCTGTGGTAGATTGGTTGCTAGCCAAGGCTATAGAACAAAATCTATGCTGTTATTTAACCCATAACTGGAGGGAAGAGACGGATTAATACCTTTCCCAAGGGTATTTGCTTACTTATTTTACTAAAAAAAACTTCGTGGCAATATTTTTGGATTGGTCTGCTTAGCCGAGGCCGTCGCTATATTAACCAAGGTCTATCCTATGATTAAAGTTGACGTGCTGACGTCACACTTAGTAGAGTTCTGTTTTATACGGAGTCCGTTAGCGTTGACTTATTTTCAGAACCAAATATGCCTTCTTTCTTGTGTGGTACCACAATGTAAAAGGAATTATAAAAATGGACTGAAAGTTCATTGTTTTTCGTTTCCAAAAAATAAACATTTATTTGATAAATGGAAACATGCCATTAAAAGGGAGAATTTTACCCCAAGTCCATTTAGCAAAGTAAGTAGTTAAAATTTTATCACCATTTATTTCAACAGTCGCTAAAATCAAAATTTGCTAAAAAATTAGTTTTGCCGTAGCACAAGAAGAAAGAAAGCACTTTGTTTATATCTTTTAAATTAATACAATAAATTAAGATATTATTTTTATTTCTTTGAATACAATTGAAATAAAAAATATCTGAAAAAAAAAATAAATACGGCTATTCGTTCGTAAGTTTTTTTTTCGAAATGTTTTAAAATTTAAACTGAAGCCGAAAAAAGTTGTTAAACATTAAAATCATTATATTTTCTAAAAGTATTTGAATTAATAGTTTATTGATATTTTATTTCAGAAAATAGTGTTTTCTTTTCAATAAAATGTTTGAAAATTCTTAGAAAACGAAAGTAAAAACTTTTCTATACTTCTTGCAACTTTATGAATCATTTTTAAACATGAAAAAATATTCCTGACTTAAGTTTTTTTTATTCTTTTTTTTTGTATTAACAAAAACTACAAAATTTATCTTATAGTCAATTTTAAAAAAATTTGTTTTATTTTTAAGGTTTTCTATTTGAAAACTCCGTGAAATTATGTTACAAAAAAACAAAAGTCAAACAAGTCACTATTACCGAAAACTTAAACTGGAAAATGATGATTTAAACTTTGTTTAAACCTATTATTTCTGACTAAGTTTTGAATTTATTTGAAACATAAAGGCCTAAATCACACCACACTTGAATTTTAAAACCTAACTTTTAAAATATTTAATTTTTAGAAAATATTTAGCACAAAATGGAACACCCTCAAAATATATTTTCCAAACATTTTTTTCCTATTTTTGATAATTTGAAAGTTAACTATCGATATTAATCCAGAGAAAAAAAAATTGGAAATCAAAAATTAGAATTTTAACTGAAGAATTCTTTTATAGTTGGTTTAGGGTTTTTTAATCCTTAAAAATTAAAACATTAACCAAAAAAAAAGTTTTGCAAAAACATGATTTTTTTATAAACAGTTTAACATCATAAATGAAATTGAAATAAAAACATTAATCTTTACTTTCTTTTTCATTTTTTTACTATTAAAATATTTTAACAATGTAATTTAATTACCAAATATCCTAGAATTTTTTAAGTGTATCTTTTTTGAAAGGTAAAAAAAAATATCTTTATTTCATCCAGTAGGATTAAAAAACAATGGATTCAAAATATGTCAAAATTTTATTTTAAAATTCGAACTCCGTTATTTTTTAGCAGAATTTCCCTAAAGACATTTGATATTCTTAATAAATCTATTGGATTAAAAGTTCTCAAGACTTTTTAAAAAGCTATTTCAGATTTAGCTATCCTATCATTAATTCGTTCGATTCATAATTCTTTTTATCCGAAAACTGGCAATAAAATGTATAAAACTATTACTACTAAAGCATTTTTTTGCTGATTCTATTCATTAAATATTGTTTTTCTAATAAATGAATATATATTTTAACTTAAATTAAAATAGGGAAATTCACTTGATTCAGTGAATAGGCGGACTTTGGAATCGTAATACGAAATTTCGAATTCCAGTCTTTCCGTTTAACGTTCACATTTGGACTAATATCCTTGGAAAAGGTATAAATAATTCTCATATTCCCTTCAGCTATGGATTATATAATGCTTTCACTGCCGATGTTATTCAAAAACTGTGTATTGACAATTCGGCATTAAAGGACCTAAAATAGTTTATATGCAATAACAAAAACAAAAAAACGAAAAATTAATTCATGAGTTTTTGATAGGCATTTTAGCGAGTCATTCATTCGTTTAACAATTAAGATTTAAAATATGTTGTGGTTTCTTTTGAAAATATTTTTCAAGTATGTGAACTTCATTTTCGACCTGAAGACATAAAAAGAGAATCGTCAGCATTTGATAAAAAAACGGGTAAAAAACTATTACTGTTAAACATGAAAGACCATATATTTATGATGGTGCTATACCTAGGATTCTTCCAAACTGTCCCTCCTATTTATCTTCATCGACCTCCTTTAGAAAATCACCAAACTCGAAGAAAATCCAAAGGGAAAATTTTGATCTGAAAAGAGCTTTAGATCAAAGTATTGCAGATGACCTAGCATAAAAAAACAAAAAATGTTCCATAACATTAATGATATGGAAGATAAATTAAATTTTATTGGACCATTATTAGGAAACAGGATAAACTTATTTGTCATATCATCCAGTCTCCATAAAATGACCCTGGCTATTGTAATTGATTCAGATTTTGCAGCACATGTGTTCTGTAATGATGTGGAAATTCACAGAATAGGGGAGTATAAGATTCCTAACTTTGTAACTGATGTGAATATTTTTGAAATTTTGATTTCAAACCTTCAAAAAATGGACATAGAAGAACAACAAAGCAAACCGCAAAATGTTATTTCAATAAAATTGATCATGTCATTTCTGTTATTATTGCAAGAGGAGTCAAATAAATATTATAGTGCAATTAAATTTATATATGAACAAATAAACCTAATGACACAAAATAAGTTCAGTTATTCAACAGAAATGATGATATTTTCTTCATTATTATATAACTGTTCTCCTACTGGATACAGACTGTTAAGAGATTCGAAAAATGTAATTTTACCAAGCTATTCAACCATTAGAAGACTTACCCTGTCACCCTCTATGAATCCTGTTGTTGAGCAACATAACAATTTTCTAATGTATATAGAAAATAAGTTCAAGTTACTTGTGCAGAAAGATATCACAGTATCTTTACTTGTTGATGAAATTCATCTAAAAGCTTATTTTGATTATAAAGGTGGCAATGTTGTTGGCTTAGCCAATAACACCGATGAGGCGGCAACAAGTGCATTTGCATTCAGGCTTAGTAGTGTGTTATCGAATTATAAGGATGTTATACATATAATGCCGACTAAATGTCTTAAAGCAGAAAATTTATTCAACATAATTAAACGCTTAATAATTGGGTTGGAAGAAATAGGCTTTAAAGTATTGTGTGTAATAATGGATAACAATGCAATAAATAAAAAAACTATGTCTTTATTTTGTACCCCAGAAAAACTTTCGATTGTATATCCACATCCAGTTCTGAAGTCTAGACCTCTTTTTTTTCATATTTGACTCAGTCCATATTTTAAAATGTATCAGAAACAACTGGTTTGGTCAAAAAGATGCAAGTAAATGCATGATATTTCCAAAGTTTTGTTTCATTGGAAATCATTAATTAAATAATGTCCAAAGTGCTCCATTTTGTACCTTACACAAAATTAATGCCCTGGAATCGCAATCACTTCTAAAACATTGTTACAAAATGACTGCCAAGACACTTTCTCCTAGTAATCTTGAAAGGCAAAATGTTAATTTAGTATTACAAATGTTTAATGAATATACTATTCAGGGATTGCTAACTTTAGGAAAAGAAAAATGTTTGCCCAATTTTGCTGAAGTTGCGGACTTTATAAACATTTTTTATTTGGTGGAATATAATGAATGTGAAAACACCAGTTAAAGGTTGGAATCTTCAAAATAAATATTGCAATCCATTAAAATTAAATGAAGAAAATTATGCATTTCTAACAATATTTTGTAACTGGTTGGAATCTTGGGATAGCATTCCTGGAAAAAGTGGTAAATTAACAAAGGAAACTTTTACTGCTTTACACCATACCACTCATGCCATTTTAGAACTAACACAATATTGTACAGAAGAACTGAAAATGTTGTATATATTACCTGGAAAATTTAAAACTGATCATCTGGAAGCAAGATTTGGCCAGTATCGACAACTTAGTGGTGATCAATATAATATCTCTATCCGTCAATTATTTGAATGCGAAAAAAAACCAAGAATGTTGTCTGTTTTAAAACTTAACCTGCCTTTTAATAATCAAAGTATTAATTTGAAGAATTTACAAGAGGTGAATTGGAATGAAATGAAGAGGAACAAAATTTAGATGTTTATAAATTTAACATAGATGTAACTGATAATGATGTTCATCAGTGCAAAGTCCTGCCTATTATAATATATTTAGCAGGTTATTGCTGTTATGCCGTTTATAAAAAAATGAAATGTTATAGTTGTAAAAGTTTAAGTATCAGGAAGAGATGATATGCTACCTGATATAAACAGTTATTTTCAAGGAATTAATAGAGGTTCTCTGTTATATCCCAATGATGTAACAACAAATTTAGTACTATACAATTATATTGTTATTAATAAACTTGTAAAGAATCCTTCTTTTCTTCATTCAATGAATCAAAGAAAATTGTCTATGTACATAACATTGGATGTTTTGGCTAATGATGAACTTCTTTTTCATGTTGACTCATGTGGTGAAGGTTATAGTATTGAAAAACTAGAAAAAAATGATTATCTGGAGCTCTTCTAATGCATTATTAAATACTTTTTGTAGCAAGGAAAATGATAATATTACTTGTAAGAAGTTAAGTAAAAAAAGAAAACTTCAAACATTCAGCTGAATTTTGAGACATAAAAAAACTTTTATGAGTTTGATTTAAAAAAAAAAACAGTAACTTAAACTTATTTAGTTTGAATTAATTTGCTTGAATTTAAATTGTTGCATTTTTAAATATTTTAATTAATTTGCTTATTTATTGTTGCTTCTTGTTTGTTCCTAAAATTCTAATGGTTTCTTGATTGCTATATTTGAGTGATTCTGATTTAAAAATTCTTGCAATTGAAACAAAAGTGATTGTGATTTTTCATAATTAAATTAAAAATATGAAAATTTAAGCAGTGTTTGTTAAATTTTTAGAATTTAGACTAATAAACGAAAAGTTTTGTCTTTAAAACTGTGCTTATTTACAAACACGACCGACAGTCAGTAGTCAACAATGATGTTTATATTTTTTTATTTAAAATTAATAAAACCAGCATAAATCAAAACATGTCTTTTTCTTTTTTTTCTTGTTACATTTTAAAAAGTTTTAAAATCTTTATTAAAAAATAACGACTTTGAGATTATCAACATTGTCATGAAGACGGCTACGCTACGGCTACGATTCGTGACTCTACTACCGTGACGTCACATTTCATTTGCTTAAGCCTTGGTTAATATAGCGACGGCCTCGGCTTAGCCCCATTTTCGATATCCCAATTTCGTGGGTGTTCGTCCAATTTACTTTTAAAGTTATATCAAGAAAAATCCCTGAAAATGTTATTTCTGTAAAAAATTATGCAATATCAATTGTATGGGGAAAATTCGACTCGAATCTTACCAAAATTAATAAAGTTCAATAAAACTCAAAAAATAATATTTTTTGACAGTTGGTGCGTGCAGCATTTAACAAAATGCATTATTTTCTCTCAGACTGAACAGAAAGAAATTACCCTTTATAGGTATCTCCATTAATTCGCTGGGGGAACAAAAAGGAGAAAAAAAAAACCCAAATTAATAAAAAAACATTTTTCGTCAAAATATTTATGCCATTATGAAAACGATCGATAAAAATATTTTTTTAATTATTTAAAAAAAAAATTATCCTTTCTAACATGTTCGAAATTTAGCTAAAAAGTTTTTTTCTTCTTCATCGGTTGATCAAATTTTTACCAGACTTTACAATGGATAATGTAATTTTTTTCTGGGGAAATTAATTTGGAAATTCTCACAAAAATCGAATAATTAATGGATTTTAATTAAACTTTCAGACAAATGAATTAGATTATTTTTTAGAAAATCTTCACAAAAATATGTATATATTTTTTTAAATAAGTTACCCCCCTCCCCTTCCACATAATTTCATGAAATTTCAAGAAATTAAATTCCATTTCAAAAATCTGTTTTGCTATTTAAACGCAAGATTCCTTGGGAAAAGTAAATCATCTTTTTTTTTTCTCCTCGTACTTCCTGCCAGTGGAACTCGTTTCCATATTCTTGCTTTCCTGACGGCTACAACCTTCAGGAATTTAAATGCAATGGCAATACCCATTTCTTACCTACTTGACTCTAGTTCTTTCTACATCACCCTGTATATCTTTTCCTTTCTCTCTACTTTTTCAACTGTCTTCACACCTGTATTCCCATCCTTCTCTTGTTCCTTTCTCTGACACCCGCTGTAACTGGTTCGTCTTTCTCTTCACTTTCCTCCTATCTAATCTTTTACTCTTATGTAGCCTCTTGCGAATCAGTGGCGTTACCGCCTTGCTTGGGGTGAAACGATGAAAAACAAAAAACAGTTAGCCTTTTATTTAGGAAATCTGCTTCGAACAGTAGAATAAAAAATGCAATAAAACTATGACATTATTTAATTAGATAATCTTTTAATTTTATATATTATATAATTTGGAAAGGCGTTATTTGCGCAACCTGGGGATTTTTACGAACACACGACAACGATTGTTTTCAAATTTCAGTCGCGCGTTCGTAAAAATCCATGTTGTACGTATGAAATAACGTTGGAAAATCTGTTATTATAAATCGCCTGAAGATACCGAAAAGTTGAGGCCTCGATTGCGGAAATAACTCAGTTCCAAGAGTTTGACAGTATAAATCTATTAAACACCTTTTCATACAACAGTGTCCTGATCTAATTTAATTTTGACCAAAAACTAATAATATATATATATATCCAGGTGAGGTTCTCCAGCATTTGCTTTTTTTATAGAATTGCTCAATTCAACAAATACTGTCGAGAATAATGTAATCAAATTTGTTTTTTTATTAAAATTAATATATTTTATATTGCAACACAGAAATTTCAATGTTTCGAGGTTTTTACTTCGTCATCAGGCAATGTTAGATCATTGTGGTGAAAATGATTTTC
>JBBBDQ010031619.1:0-14767 GCA_037127315.1 Ascarosepion bandense
TATATATTTTCATTTCTCTCTGCATTTGCAACTGTCTTCTCACCTGTGTTCCCTTGTAACTGGTCCGTCTTTCTCTTCACTCTCCTCCTGTCTAAATGTTTACTTTTTTGTAGTCCCTTGCGCATCAGTGGCAATACCAACTTGCTTGGGGTGAAACGATTGAAAATAAAATAAAATAAACCTTAATGATTAACTCCAGTGCCAGGTAAGAACTATTTATGGCATAGGGTTACTGAATGTGGCGTGTAAGACGAGGTAGACGGGAGTGAAAATTATACGATATGGAAAATAGCCAAGGTAAGATTGTTGTGCTCATGTAAGCATTCAAGCGGAAGGTTGTTCTACAAAGTAACACCTCTTGTAAAAAAAACTGTCTGATTGTAATTTGTTCCTTACATTTCGAATACGGAGGCAATATAGTTTATTCGATATCATGTTTGTTGGGTGGCGAGTCTTAAAATATAAAGGTCTGAACTAGTGAAACTAAAGAATGGAGCTCATCTGAACATTTGCCATGGAAGTAGTGATAGGTTTGCAATGTTGCATTTTTTTGATAAAGAGTAGAAAACAAGTCACTCCTTACAAAACTGCGTAAACGATATTGAAGCTCTATCAAGGTTGGAAATTAAGAATTTAATAGCTCCAACCCAGACATAAAAACACACCGTTTTTGGCCCAATTAAAATACATGATATTAAAGAATTTTTAACCTTGTATTTTCAGTTCTTTGCTTTATTCTGTATTTTTTTTTAATCATTTCACCCCGAGCAAGGCGGAAACGCCACTGATGTGCAAGGGGTTACATAAATGTAAAAAGATTAATTAGAAAAGAGTGAGGAGTACAAACTAGTTAGAAAGGAACAATAGAATGCTGAGAAAGCAGGTGCGATGACAGATACATAGGTGGAGAGAAAGGGAAGGTTATACAGGGTGGGGAGAGAGCTAGAGTCCAGTGGTTAGTAGATGAGTATTGACTTTGCATTTAAATTTCTGGAGGTTGTAGCCGCCAGGAAAGCAAGAATACGGGAGCGAGTTCCACAGGCGGGAAGTGCGAGAGAAGAAGCTGAAGGAGCAGAATTATCGTCTGCATTTGGCTAACCTGACTGTGTATGGGTGGGACCCAGTTGCCAGTCTGGTTGCACGAATAAACACCTGTTGAGGAGGCATCATTCATGATATACTAGGAACAGAGGTGAAAATATCACAGTTTTCCTAATTTGATTTTTTTTTAATCATTTCCCCCCAAGCAAGGCATTCCACTGCCACTATTGCGCATTTGAAATATTGAAATAAACATTTTTTCTATTTCACTGAAACAGACGTTAAACATTCCTGTCTTTCCTTCCTTATTGCTTTCCTTCTTTCATTCATTATCTCGCTGAAACCAAGAAGCGTCTCTAATATGTCTTTTCCATCTTTCCACACGAGCAAAACAGAATATTTCATTATTTATTAGGTATTGGCAGTGCGTAACAGTCGCGTGGACTAACGAAGAAAAGGAAAGGCAAAATTATAAAAAGACTAGCAGTATAGCCCAGCGTTGCTCGGGTGTAATGAAAGCTTTAAAACTAATCCATGGTTCTGGAGATCAGACTCTTTGGACGTTGGCACGAAAGACTAAAAAGCGATAGTTGTTTCCAGTTAAAACGAAACCTTAGACTGAAAGAAAAAGGAATGGATGTAAGGCAAATTTTAATTTCCTGGTATCGATATAAAATAAGTTCTTTTCGTCATAAACTGAATTTTGAAGGCTAAATATGTCCTCTGAGTAAATGGTATCATGGCTGTGACTAAGAACTACAATTATACCTATTTAGAGCCAAACCCGAACCAAAAACTAAAATAAAAGGGCTGAAAAAATACAGACATACAGGCAGATAAACAGACACATACAAACATCATGCCTTTTATATATATATATATATATATATATATATATATATATATATATATATATATTATCGATTTTCTGCACTATTGTAAGAACTGCAACCTTGAAACTTCTGAATATCGTTTTTTATGTCTTTGTGTATGAGTGTATCAAATTTGATTAAAATTGGGCCACTCCTTCTATAACCCGATTTTTTCGATTATCGATTTTCGATATTTATCCGGGGTACCTTGACACAAACCCTAGCTAAGAATACTCGCAGAACCTTATAGTACAACTGTGTAAATTTTCAATAAAATCGGTTCAGCTGTTTCGGAGTCCATAGGTAACGGACACACACACACAGACAAAGTTCCATTTATAAATAAGTTTAGATTAGATATTTCAATCGCATTTTTATTTAAATTCATTTTCCCGTCTTCTCTCGCGTTTTGTGACAGCTTATAAAAACTCCTGAACCGAGAAAGATTGCAACGATCATACGAAATAGGTTCTATCTTGCACTCGGCTAAAAGGGCAAAATTATCATTAGTAACTAACGGTTAAATTTATGACTTTAATTACAGCATGGAGGTTTACTGAATCATGCAGTTACTCCTTACATTTAAACATCTCATCCATAAGCTTGGTAATTTTTTGTCATGGAGGCGTGTAGTAGGGCTGAATATTCAGGTTTAATTTATTTTATTGAAAGGTTAATTTGAGCGGAAATGATCTTACTGGAAAATGTGTGCCATATATCAGTTTATAATCACCTTGCAATCGAACATTTAAACTCATTAAGATGGATCATTAAGTTGGATGGAAATTCTCATTTCAATAAACTTTCACAGGTTATAAATAGAGGCTGAGTATCGAAAATGCTTTCTGCTTCAGTTTAACAGAGGACAGAAAAAGTGACACCCAACGTGCAGTGAAACAGGAAAATTTCTTTTGAAACAAAGAAAATACCACTGAACTGTTGCATAATATAAGTTCTACCATATGGCAGTGAATACTAGACGATCATCTCAAAGATGAAGAAGAGACGCGAGGCAACAGAAATATAGCTCTACAGAAGGATGTTGGGAATGCCATAGACCAAACATTTGAGCAACGAAGAAAATTTAAAGAAATTGAAAATTAAAAATCACACCAATAATTAACATTAGAAAGAAAGAGTTTATATTTCTCGGGAATATAATGAGGGAAGAAGGCTTGGAAAATCGATGCGTGCAGGACAGACTGAAGTCAAGAGAGGCAGAAAAAGACAACTCATAACCTACCTAACGGGTTTCTATAAATGCATGGCAGATTTCAGTTTAAGGGCGATAACTAAAAGATAAAATTTAATGCGTGCTACAAACGACAGGAAAGTGTGAAGATATATGATCGCCAACGTCATAAAGGGACACGGCATTTAGAAGAAGTATCCCATTTTGAACAGCACATTTGGTGAAGCAGGCCACGATTCCTATCACTCCTAGAACGCAAGCCATGACCTGGCCGCTATATTCACTCATTCCTTGACTAATCCAAAAATTACATTCAAGCACGTCTATTACTTCACTTTATTAGGATAATCATGAGAATCTTCCCTTAGTTAATATTCCTTTCATTTACATTTCTTTAATTTAGACACCCTTTCAGGAACTAGCCATAAAAATACGCTAGTTTCCGTTGGAAAAAATGTGGCTTTCGCATTTTCTTCAGTATTTGTCTATACTTCTGAGATGAGGTATTATTTACATTGTTTACAATGTTCGGACTGTTGCCATTTTACGACGTTTCGGCTGTTGTAAGCTCCGACCTTCTTCAGGTGCTAGAAATTTCGAACCGAACCCCTTATTTCGATTGTGAGTTCAATATTTGACGAGAGCAATGGTGAACAGTTAACTTAGAGAGCTGGGTAAAAGGGAGGCAACTACAGTCCCAACAATGTAAATAATTCACATTTCCTTCGTTTCTTTATTGTTTCTTCAAACAAATTCGTCATTAGTAACTTTTGTTTATCAGAAAATAATAACTTCAAAACCTCAAAAGCTACGAAAAAAACTTACGATGAGTTCCTCATTTTCTGCGGTGGTTCCATGCAGTTGGGACTTTCTTTCGTCGAGTAGACATGTCAGGTGGATTTGTTTTTAAAGTTGCCTCGCAGATAAGACAGTACCTACAAAACACTAAGTTGTTAGACCAGGCTCCATGTAATTGGGAGTTTCTTTCTTCGAGTAGACATGTCAGGTGGATTTGTTTTTAAAGTTACCTCGCAGATAAGACAGTACCTACAAAACACTAAGTTGTTAGACCAGGCTCCATGTAATTGGGAGTTTCTTTCTTCGAGTAGACATGTCAGGTGGATTTGTTTTTAAAGTTGCCTCGCAGATAAGACAGTACCTACAAAACACTAAGTTGTTAGACCAGGCTCCATGTAATTGGAAGTTTCTTTCGTCGAGTAGACATGTGAGGTGGATTTGTTTTTAAAGTTGCCTCGCAGATAAGACAGTACCTACAAAACACTAAGTTGTTTGACCAGACTCCATGTAATTGGAAGTTTCTTTCGTCGAGTAGACATGTGAGGTGGATTTGTTTTTAAAGTTGCCTCGAAGATAAGACAGTACCTACAAAACACTAAGTTGTTTGACCAGACTCCATGTAATTGGAAGTTTCTTTCGTCGAGTAGACATGTGAGGTGGATTTGTTTTTAAAGTTGCCTCGCAGATAAGACAGTACCTACAAAACACTAAGTTGTTAGACCAGGCTCCATGTAATTGGGAGTTTCTTTCTTCGAGTAGACATGTCAGGTGGATTTGTTTTTAAAGTTGCCTCTCAGATAAGACAGTACCTACAAAACACTAAGTTGTTAGACCAGGCTCCATGTAATTGGGAGTTTCTTTCTTCGAGTAGACATGTCAGGTGGATTTGTTTTTAAAGTTACCTCGCAGATAAGACAGTACCTACAAAACAAGTTGTTAGACCAGGCTCCATGTAATTAGGAGTTTCTTTCTTCGAGTAGACATGTCAGGTGGATTTGTTTTTAAAGTTGCCTCGCAGATAAGACAGTACCTACAAAACATAAGTTGTTAGACCAGGCTCCATGTAATTGGAAGTTTCTTTCGTCGAGTAGACATGTCAGGTGGATTTGTTTTTAAGAGTTGCCTCGCAGATAAGACAGTACCTACAAAACACTAAGTTGACACGACCAGACTCCATGTAATTGGAAGTTTCTTTCGTCGAGTAGACATGTGAGGTGGATTTGTTTTTAAGTTGCCTCGCAGATAAGACAGTACCTACAAAACACTAAGTTGTTTTGACCAGACTCCATGTAATTGGAAGTTTCTTTCGTCGAGTAGACATGTGAGGTGGATTTGTTTTAAAGTTGCCTCGCAGAATAAGACAGTACCTACAAAACACTAAGTTGTTTGACCAGACTCCATGTAATTGGAAGTTTCTTTCGTCGAGTAGACATGTGAGGTGGATTTGTTTTTAAATTTGCCTCGCAGATAAGACAGTACCACAAAACACTAAGTTGTTTGACTGAACTCCATGTAATTGGAAGTTTCTTTCGTCGAGTAGACATGTCAGGTGGATTTGTTTTAAAGTTGCCTCGCAGATAAGACAGTACTACAAAACTACTAAGTTGTTTGACCAGACTCCATGTAATTGGGAGTTTCTTTCGTCGAGTAGACATGTCAGGTGGATTTGTTTTTAAAGTTTGCCTCGCAGATAAGACAGTACCTACAAAACACTAAGTTGTTTTGACCAGGCTCCATGTAGTGGAAGTTTCTTTCGTCAGTAGACATGTCAGGTGGATTTGTTTTTAAGTTACCTCGCAGATAAGACAGTACCTACAAAACATAAGTTGTTTGACAGACTCCATGTAATTGGGAGTTTCTTTCGTCGAGTAGACATGTCAGGTGGATTTGTTTTTAAAAGTTGCCTCGCAGACAAGACAGTACCTACAAAACACTAAGTTGTTAGACCGAGCTCCATGTAATTGGAAGTTTCTTTCGTCGAGTAGACATGTGAGGTGGATTTGTTTTAAAGTTGCCTCGCAGATAAGACTAGTACCTACAAACACTAAGTTGTTTGACCAGACTCCATATGTAATTGGAAGTTTCTTTCGTCGAGTAGACATGTCAGGTGGATTTGTTTTTAAAAGTTGCCTCGCAGATAAGACAGTACCTACAAAACACTAAGTTGTTTGACCAGACTTTCCATATAATTGGAAGTTTCTTTCGATCGAGTAGACATGTGAGGTGGATTTGTTTTTTAAAGTTGCCTCGCAAGATAAGACAGTACCTACAAAACACTAAGTTATTTGACCAGACTCCATGTAATTGGAAGTTTCTTTCGTCGAGTAGACATGTGAGGTAGTTGTTTTTAAAGTTGCCTCGCAGATAAGACAGTACCTACAAAGCACTAAGTTGTTTGACCAGACTCCATGTAATTGGAAGTTTCTTTCGTCGAGTAGACATGAGGTGGATTTGTTTTTAAAAGTTGCCTCGCAGATAAGACAGTACCTACAAAACACTAAGTTGTTAGACCAGGCTCC
The DNA here is from genome assembly GCA_037127315.1 of Ascarosepion bandense. Classification (NCBI taxonomy): domain Eukaryota; kingdom Metazoa; phylum Mollusca; class Cephalopoda; order Sepiida; family Sepiidae; genus Ascarosepion; species Ascarosepion bandense. Next base: position 6,423 of record JBBBDQ010031619.1, read on the forward strand.
ATGTAATTGGAAGTTTCTTTCGTCGAGAGTAGACATGTGAGGTGGATTTGTTTTTAAGTTGCCTCGCAGATAAGACCAGTACCACAAAACACTAAGTTGTTTGACACTCCATGTAATTGGAAGTTTCTTTCGTCGAGTAGACATGTGAGGTGGATTTGTTTTTAAAGTTGCCTCGCAGATAAGACAGTACCTACAAACACTAAGTTGTTAGACCAGGCTCCATGTAATTGGAAGTTTTCTGTCGAGTAGACATGTGAGGTGGATTTGTTTTTAAAGTTGCCTCGCAGATAAGACAGTACCTACAAACACTAAGTTGTTTGACCAGACTCCATGTAATTGGAAGTTTTTCGTCGAGTAGACATGTCAGGTGGATTTGTTTTTAAAGTTGCCTCGCAGATAAGACAGTACCTACAAAACACTAAGTTGTTAGACCAGGCTCCATGTAATTGGAAGTTTCTTTCGTCGAGTAGACATGTGAGGTGGATTTGTTTTTAAAGTTGCCTCGCAGATAAGACAGTACCTACAAAACACTAAGTTGTTTGACCAGACTCCATGTAATTGGAGTTTCTTTCGTCGAGTAGACATGTGAGGTGGATTTGTTTTTAAAGTTGCCTCGCAGGATAAGACAGTACCCATAAAACACTAAGTTGTTAGACCAGGTCTAAGTAATTGGAAGTTTCTTTCGTCGAGTAGACATGTGAGGTGGATTTGAGCTTAAAGTTGCCTCGCAGATAAGACAGTACCCACAAAACACTAAGTTGTTTGACCAGACTCCATGTAATTGGAAGTTTTCACGAGTAGACATGTGAGGTGGATTTGTTTTTAAAGTTGCCTCGCAGATAAGACAGTAACGGCAAAAACACTAAGTTGTTAGACCAGGCTCCATGTAATTGGAAGTTTCTTTCGTCGAGTAGACATGTCAGGTGGATTTGTTTTTAAAGCGTTCTAGATAAGACAGCATCACAACACGAAGTTGTTTGACCAGACTCCATGTAATTGGAAGTTTCTTTCGTCGAGTAGACATGTGAGGTGGATTTGTTTTTAAAGTTGCCTCGCAGATAAGACAGTACCTACAAACACTAAGTTGTTTGACCAGGTCCTTAATGGGAGTTTCCTTTCGTCGAGTAGACATGTCAGGGTGGATTGTTTTTAAAGTTGCCTCGCAGATAAGACAGTACCTACAAAACACTAAGTTGTTTGACCAGACTCCATGTAATTGGAAGTTTCTTCGTCGTGAGTAGACATGTCAGGTGGAATTGTTTTTAAAGTTACGTTTCGCAGATAAGACAGTACCTACAAAAACACCAAGTTGTTTGACCAGACTCCATGTACTGGGGAAGTTTCTTTCGTCGAGTAGACATGTCAGGTGGATTTGTTTTTAAAGTTGCCTCGCAGATAAGACAGTACCTACAAAACACTAAGTTGTTAGACCAGGCTCCATGTGTAATTGGAAGTTTCTTTCGTCGAGTAGACATGTGAGGTGGATTTGTTTTTAAAGTTGCCTCGCAGATAAGACAGTACCTACAAAACACTAATTTGTTTGACCAGACTCCATGTAATTGGGAGTTTCTTTCTTCGAGTAGACATGTGAGGTGGATTTGTGTTTAAAGCTGCTCCTGCCATATGACAGTACCCACAAAACACTAAGTTGTTTGACCAGACTCCATGTAATTGGAAGTTTCTTTCGTCGAGTAGACATGTCAGGTGGATTTGTTTTTAAAGCGTCTCCTGCAGATAAGACAGTACCTACAAACACTAAGTTGTTAGACCAGGCTCCATGTAATTGAAGTTTCTTTCGTCGAGTAGACATGTCAGGTGGATTTGTTTTTAAAGTTGCCCTCGCAGATAAGACAGTACCTACAAAACACTAAGTTGTTAGACCAGGCTCCATGTAATTGGAAGTTTTTCTTGTCGAGTAGACATGTGAGGTGGATTTGCTTTTAAAGTTGCCTCGCAGATAAGACAGTACCTACAAACACTAAGTTGTTTGACCAGACTCCATGTAATTGAAGTTTCTTTCGTCGAGTAGACATGTCAGGTGGATTTGTGTTTAAAGTTGCCTCGTGATAAGACAGTACCCACAAAACACTAAGTTGTTAGAATTCAGGCTCCATGTAATTGGAATGTTTCTTTCGTCGAGTAGACATGTGAGGTGGATTTGTTTTTAAAGTTGCCTCGCAGATAAGACAGTACCTCCAAAACACTAAGTTGTTTGACCAGACTCCATGTAATTGGAAGTTTCTTTCGTCGAGTAGACATGTGAGGTGGATTTGTTTTTTAAAGTTGCCCTCGCAGATAAGACAGTACCTACAAAACACTAAGTTGTTAGACCAGGCTCTATGTAATTGGAAGTTTCTTTCGTCGAGTAGACATGTCAGGTGGATTTGTTTTTAAAGTTGCCTCGCAGATAAGACAGTACCCACAAAACACGAAGTTGTTTGACCAGACTCCACGTAATTGGGAGTTTCTTTCGTCGAGTAGACATGTGAGGTGGATTTATTTTTAAAGTTGCCTCGCAGATAAGACAGTACCTACAAAACACTAAGTTGTTAGACCAGACTCCATGTAATTGGGAGTTTCTTACGTCGAGTAGACATGTCAGGTGGATTTGTTTTTAAAGTTGCCTCGCAGATACGACGAAAGTACCTACAAAACACTAAGTTGTTAGACCAGACTCCATGTAATTGGAAGTTTCTTTCGTCGAGTAGACATGTGAGGTGGATTTGTTTTTAAAGTTGCCTCGCAGATAAGACCAGTACCTACAAAACACTAAGTTGTTTGACCAGACTCCATGTAATTGGAAGTTTCTTTCGTCGAGTAGACATGTGAGGTGGATTTGTTTTTAAAGTTGCCTCGCAGATAAGACAGTACCTACAAAACACTAAGTTGTTAGACCAGGCTCCATGTAATTGGAGGATTTCTTTCGTCGAGTAGACATGTGAGGTGGATTTGTTTTTAAAGTTGCCTCGCAGATAAGACAGTACTTATACAAAACACTAAGTTGTTTGACCAGACTCCATGTAATTGGAAGTTTCTTTCGTCGAGTAGACATGTGAGGTGGATTTGTTTTTAAGTTGCCTCGCAGATAAGACAGTACCTACAAAACACTAAGTTGTTGAATAGGCTCATGTAATTGGAAGTTTCTTTCGTCGAGTAGACATGTCAGGTGGATTTGTTTTTAAAGTTGCCTCGCAGATAAGACAGTACCTACAAAACACGAAGTTGTTTGACCAGACTCCATGTAATTGGAAGTTTCTTTCGTCGAGTAGACATGTGAGGTGGTTGTTTTTAAAAGGATTGCCTCGCAGATAAGACAGTACCTACAAAACACTAAGTTGTTTGACCAGGCTCCATGTAATTGGGAGTTTCTTTCGTCAGTAGACATGTCAGGTGGATTTGTTTTTAAAGTTGCCTCGCAGATAAGACAGTACCTACAAAACACTAAGTTGTTTGACCAGACTCCATGTAGTGGAAGTTTCTTTCGTCGAGTAGACATGTCAGGTGGAATTGTTTTTAAAGTTGCCTCGCAGATAAGACAGTACCTACAAAACACTAAGTTGTTTGACCAGACTCCATGTAATTGGAAGTTTCTTTCGTCGAGTAGACATGTCAGGTGGATTTGTTTTTAAGTTGCCTCGCAGACTAAGACAGTACCTACAAAAACACTAAGTTGTTAGACCAGGCTCCATGTAATTGGAAGTTTCTTTCGTCGAGTAGACATGTGAGGTGGATTTGTTTTTAAAGTTGCCTCGCAGATAAGACAGTACCTACAAAACACTAATTTGTTTGACCAGACTCCATGTAATTGGGAGTTTCTTTCTTCGAGTAGACATGTGAGGTGGATTTGTGTTTAAAGTTGCCTCGCTGATAGACAGTACCTACAAAACACTAGAAGTTGTTTGACCAAGACTCCATGTAATTGGAAGTTTCTTTCGTCGAGTAGACATGTCAGGTGGATTTGTTTTTTAAGTTGCCTCGCAGATAAGACAGTACCTACAAAACACTAAGTTGTTAGACCAGGCTCCATGTAATTGGAAGTTTCTTTCGTCGAGTAGACATGTCAGGTGGATTTGTTTTAAAGTTGCCTCGCAGATAAGACAGTACCTACAAAACACTAAGTTGTTAGACCAGGCTCCATGTAATTGGAAGTTTCTTTCGTCGAGTAGACATGTGGGAGTGGATTTGTTTTTAAAGTTGCCTCGCAGATAAGACAGTACCACAAAACACTAAGTTGTTTGACCAGACTCCATGTAATTGGGAAGTTTCTTTTCGTCGAGTAGACATGTCAGGTGGATTTGTGTTTAAGTTGCCTCGCAGATAAGACAGTACCTACAAAACACTAAGTTGTTAGACCAGGCTCCATGTAATTGGAAGTTTCTTTCGTCGAGTAGACATGTGAGGTGGATTTGTTTTTAAAGTTGCCTCGCAGATAAGACAGTACCTCCAAAACACTAAGTTGTTTGACCAGACTCCATGTAATTGGAAGTTTTCTTTCGTCGAGTAGACATGTGAGGTGGATTTGTTTTAAAGTTGCCTCGCAGATAAGACAGTACCTACAAACACTAAGTTGTTAGACCAGGCTCTATGTAATTGGAAGTTTCTTTCGTCGAGTAGACATGTCAGGTGGATTTGTTTTTAAGAAAGTTGCCTCGCAGATAAGACAGTACCTACAAAACACGAAGTTGTTTGACCAGACTCCATGTAATTGGGAGTTTCTTTCGTCGAGTAGACATGTGAGGTGGATTTATTTTTAAAGTTGCCTCGCAGATAAGACAGTACCTACAAAACACTAAGTTGTTAGACCAGACTCCATGTAATTGGGAGTTTCTTACGTCGAGTAGACATGTCAGGTGGATTTGTTTTTAAAGTTGCCTCGCAGATACGACAGTACCTACAAAACACTAAGTTGTTAGACCAGACTCCATGTAATTGGAAGTTTCTTTCGTCGAGTAGACATGTGAGGTGGATTTGTTTTTAAAGTTGCCCTCGCAGATAAGACAGTACCTACAAAACACTTAAGTTGTTTGACCAGACTCCATGTAATTGGAAGTTTCTTTCGTCGAGTAGACATGTGAGGTGGATTTGTTTTTTAAAGTTGCCTCGCAGATAAGACAGTACCTACAAAACACTAAGTTGTTAGACCAGGCTCCATGTAATTGGAAGTTTCTTTCGTCGAGTAGACATGTGAGGTGGTTGTTTTTAAAGTTGCCTCGCAGATAAGACAGTACCTACAAAACACTAAGTTGTTTGACCAGACTCCATGTAATTGGAAGTTTCTTTCGTCGAGTAGACATGTGAGGTGGATTTGTTTTTAAAGTTTGCCTCGCAGATAAGACAGTACCTACAAAACACTAAGTTGTTAGACCAGACTCCATGTAATTGCAGGTTTCTTACGTCGAGTAGACATGTCAGGTGGATTTGTTTTTAAAGTTGCCTCGCAGATAAGACAGTACCTACAAAACACTAAGTTGTTAGACCAGACTCCATGTAATTGGAAGTTTCTTTCGTCGAGTAGACATGTGAAATTTGGATTTGTTTTTAAAGTTGCCTCGCAGATAAGACGGTACCTACAAAACACTAAGTTGTTTGACCAGACTCCATGTAATTGGAAGTTTCTTTCGTCGAGTAGACATGTGAGGTGGATTTGTTTTTAAAGTTGCCTCGCAGATAAGACAGTACACCACAAAACACTAAGTTGTTAGACCAGGCTCCACATGTAATTGGAAGTTTCTTTCGTCGAGTAGACATGTGAGGTGGATTTGTTTTTAAAGTTGCCTCGCAGATAAGACAGTACCTACAAAACACTAAGTTGTTTGACCAGACTCCATGTAATTGGAAGTTTCTTTCGTCGAGTAGACATGTGAGGTGGATTTGTTTTTAAAGTTGCCTCGCAGATAAGACAGTACCTACAAAACACTAAGTTGTTAGACCAGGCTCCATGTAATTGGAAGTTTCTTCGTCGAGTAGACATGTCAGGTGGATTTGTTTTTAAAGTTACCTCGCAGATAAGACAGTACCTACAAAACACTAAGTTGTTTGACCAGACCCATGTAATTGGAAGTTTCTTTCGTCGAGTAGACATGTCAGGTGGATTTGTTTTTAAAGTTGCCTCGCAGATAAGACAGTACCTACAAAACTAAGTTGTTAGACCAGGCTCCATGTAATTGGGAGTTTCTTTCTTCGAGTAGACATGTGAGGTGGTTGTTTAAAGTTGCCTCGCAGATAAGACAGTACCTACAAAACACTAAGTTGTTTGACCAGACTCCATGTAATTGGAAGTTTCTTTCTTCGAGTAGACATGTCAGGTGGATTTGTTTTTTTAAAGTTGCCTCGCAGATAAAGACAGTACCTGCAAAACACGAAGTTGTTAGAACAGGCTCCATGTAATTGGGAGTTTCTTTCTTCGAGTAGACATGTGAGGTGGATTTGTTTTTTAAAGTTGCCTCGCAGATAAGACAGTACCTACAAAACACTAAGTTGTTTGACCAGACTCCATGTAATTGGAAGTTTCTTTCTTCGAGTAGACATGTCAGGTGGATTTGTTTTAAGTTGCCTCGCAGATAAGACAGTACCTACAAAACACTAAGTTGTTAGACCAGGCTACATGTAATTGGAAGTTTCTTTCGTCGAGTAGACATGTCAGGTGGATTTGTTTTTAAAGTTGCCTCGCAGATAAGACAGTACCTAAAAAACACTAAGTTGTTTGACCAGACTCCATGTAATTGGAAGTTTCTTTCTTCGAGTAGACATGTCAGTTGGATTTGTTTTTAAAGTTGCCTCGCAGATAAGACAGTACCTACAAAACACTAAGTTGTTAGACCAGGCTCCATGTAATTGGAAGTTTCTTTCGTCGAGTAGACATGTCAGGTGGATTTGTTTTTAAAGTTGCCTCGCAGAAAGACAGTACCTACAAAACACTAAGTTGTTAGACCAGGCTACATGTAATTGGAAGTTTCTTTCGTCGAGTAGACATGTCAGGTGGATTTGTTTTTAAAGTTGCCTCGCAGATAAGACAGTACCTACAAAACACTAAGTTGTTTGACCAGACTCCATGTAATTGGAAGTTTCTTTCTTCGAGTAGACATGTCAGTTGGATTTGTTTTTAAAGTTGCCCCGCAGATAAGACAGTACCTACAAAACACTAAGTTGTTAGACCAGGCTCCATGTAATTGGAAGTTTCTTTCGTCGAGTAGACATGTCAGGTGGATTTGTTTTTAAAGTTGCCTCGCAGATAAGACAGTACCTACAAAACACTAAGTTGTTTGACCAGACTCCATGTAATTGGAAGTTTCTTTCTTCGAGTAGACATGTCAGGTGGATTTGTTTTTAAAGTTGCCTCGCAGATAAGACAGTACCTACAAAACACTAAGTTGTTAGACCAGGCTCCATGTAATTGGGAGTTTCTTTCTTCGAGTAGACATGTCAGGTGGATTTGTTTTTAAAGTTGCCTCGCAGATAAGACAGTACCTACAAAACACTAAGTTGTTTGACCAGACTCCATGTAATTGGAAGTTTCTTTCATCGAGTAGACATGTGAGGTGGATTTGTTTTTAAAGTTGCCTCGCAGATAAGACAGTACCTACAAAACACTAAGTTGTTTGACCAGGCTCCATGTAATTGGGAGATTCTTTCTTCGAGTAGACATGTCAGGTGGATTTGTTTTTAAAGTTGCCTCGCAGATAAGACAGTACCTACAAAACACGAAGTTGTTAGACCAGGCTCCATGTAATTGGAAGTTTCTTTCGTCGAGTAGACATGTGAGGTGGATTTGTTTTTAAAGTTGCCTCGCAGATAAGACAGTACCTACAAAACACTAAGTTGTTAGACCAGGCTCCATGTAATTGGAAGTTTCTTTCGTCGAGTAGACATGTCAGGTGGATTTGTTTTTAAAGTTGCCTCGCAGATAAGACAGTACCTACAAAACACTAAGTTGTTAGACCAGGCTCCATGTAATTGGAAGTTTCTTTCGTCGAGTAGACATGTCAGGTGGATTTGTTTTTAAAGTTGCCTCGCAGATAAGACAGTACCTACAAAACACTAAGTTGTTAGACCAGGCTCCATGTAATTGGAAGTTTCTTTCGTCGAGTAGACATGTCAGGTGGATTTGTTTTTAAAGTTACCTCGCAGATAAGACAGTACCTACAAAACACTAAGTTGTTAGACCAGGCTCCATGTAATTGGGAGTTTCTTTCTTCGAGTAGACATGTCAGGTGGATTTGTTTTTAAAGTTGCCTCGCAGATAAGACAGTACCTACAAAACACTAAGTTGTTTGACCAGACTCCATGTAATTGGAAGTTTCTTTCGTCGAGTAGACATGTCAGGTGGATTTGTTTTTAAAATTGCC
>JBBBDQ010031641.1:0-21872 GCA_037127315.1 Ascarosepion bandense
CGCAGTTCTGCGCCCCCCATGTTCACAGCTTCGGAAGACATCTTGCTTAACTTAGCTCTAATTACCTGACCCATATAGCGCTCGCTAGTCGTGCGCCTCAGGGCCTCCCTGGCTAAGGCTATCTCTAGGGATCCCCACCAGCCTCCGCCCGGGCGAAATTAGCACTAAGTGTCTTTGCCTCCTGCAGCCTTATCTAGTTTGAGCCGCTGGCTATATTTGGTGGCGAAAGACCTAATGGAGTCCTTAAGGTTAACCCACCACTTATTCCCAATGACTCGCCCAATTAACGCCCGCTGAACTAGTTTTGTCAGCTGGTCACGAAAGTCCCGCCTGTCCAGTAAGGACTGATTGAACTTCCAATAACCAGCCAACCTAGGCCTAAAGTCTAACACCACACGGGCACAAACGAGTTTGTGGTCCGTGTAGCCTAGCCAGTGGAACGTTGGACATTCTAAGAAGTCTATGTCGGCCACTCTCACTAACATCCTATCCAGGTACGCAGATACCCGGGTAGAAGGCCAATTAAGCGCCCACGTCCACATACTCCCATCCGGATGATCGACCCGGTATCTATCGACGAGACCAAATTCGTCGATCAGATCAACCAGGCTACGATCATCATTCTTCCCTGCTAGCGCCCCTCCCTCTATCCCATTTGGGGGTTAGGATGGCATTCCAGTCCCCAACTAAGATTAGCCGTGTTGAATGCACCATAAAGGGCTCCAACAGCCGAAAGAAAGAGACACGCTCACCTTGCTTATTGGGCGCATAAACCGCAATCAACCGGAACGACTTTGCTTTTCACTGCAATATCGGCCACGATCAGCCGGCCCTCGGCACCGACATGGACAAGGTCAACCTTCGCGTCCAGGGTACGCTTGACCAGCAAAGAAACACCTCTGGCTTGCCGGCTCCCATATGCTGAATAGACGACAAAGTCGTTAGACAGCACACAAGAGTCGACTTCGCAAACAAAGTGAGTCTCTTGGATCGCGGCCACATCCACGCCGAAGGACAAGAGGTCACGAAGCAGGCGAGCCGCCTTACCCCGATCCCTCAGGCCCTTCGCATTCAAGCTGGCTATCTTAATAGACATCTTTTAGTTCTGAAAAAGAAAAGCAAAGAACATGCAACAAAGGCACTAGTCACATACGGGGAAAAAATCTCTGGTGGATGGGACCCCGACGGACTGTCCTAGGGACCCTGTACCTATATCGGACGTAATCCGTCCGTCTAGGACAATACCGCCGACGTCCGTGGGGTAGGTTAGCTTTACCACCCTATATAAGCAGGGGTGGAGGATAACCGGGAACCTCCCCGAACAATTTTTGCCCATTTTTTTGAGCTCAGGTGTATGCATTGTTGCCATCCTCAATTTAGGGTATTGCTTCTTGGCGTCTTCTATATGGTCCCAGACCCTCAGGTTACCCCCGGTATTTCTTACGAGGGTAATGACTCCTGGGGCCTGGGGAAAGTTTGTAGGGTCTTCCGTGGACATTTCTTTTACTGTAGTCAGTTTGAGGAGTGGCTTCAGCAGTTTTCGCCTCTGCGAAGACCACTCCTCCACAATGTCCTCATCTACTTTACACAAAGCGTCGCCTTGGGGGAGGGCTTTCTTCTTTTTTGCCCGTGAGGGAGTGGGAATAGGAGAAGGGGAGGAGTGGGTGTTGCAGCAGTCTGTTTTTTCAAGGGGATCAAATTGAAGGTTGGGGACTGGGAAGCTTTGCGCGGGGAAGATGGTAGGCTTCTTGCCTTGTCAGCATATGTGTGTCTGACCGGGGAAACCGGCAATGATGCACACTTGTCCGCCCATGTATGCTTCTTTCGGAGCTCCTGCCCCTTCTTCTGCTTTTTAGCTTGTCCTGCTGCTCCTCTTCTTCCTCTCTCCCGCGCTTCAAAGACGACGCTCTCCCTACCTCCATCGGTTCGTCCTTTTTGGGGGAGGAAACCCTTTCCCTCTCCTGTTTGGCGGGCGTATTTTTTGAGGTAGTCTCCTTTTGTTTTGGGGGTGATTTGACAGGCGGTGGCACCTTCGCCGGCCCCTTGGCCGGAGAAGGCGTTTTCGCCTTTTTCCTCGCCACCACCTGCCAATCGCCCTCCTTGCTGGCTGCTGGTACTGGTGTAGGAGAGGCTGTCTTCACTGCTTCCCTTAGCTGGCTGCTGCTGCTTGGCTGGTTGGGCCTTTGGGGGGAGTTCTTAGACGGACAGATCTTTGCGACATGCTCCGCCGCCCAGACAGACCCAACAGCAAGGCTTTCTGCCTTCTCACGATTATAAAAATCGAACGACCCCTGCAGGTGAGGATGTTGGGAATTTTGGCGATATTCTCCTTATTCAGGGTCACCTGCAGGGTCATGTCGCCCGTGAGAAAACCGGCCTTGGACCGCAGCGAGGAGACTTCGGCCACTCTTCCATATTGCACGAAGAAGGCGCCAACATGATCCTCGGCAATGTCCATGGGGACGCCATGCAGGGTGACCTTAACTTTTCTAGTACCCATGTACTCCGTATTGATCAGGAGAGTTTTGGTCTCCAAGACCACACCAATTAGGTTTCTAGCTTCTTGTACGGAGCCAAGCAGGACGTCCCACATGGCATTGCCTCTCCTCGCCACGGCCAACGCTCTAATTTTTAGGGCTTGTAGCCCCTCCTCGAGTGTATCCCGAGGAACGCCGACCAACTTCTTTGTCTTCGGGTCCTTAGTGTACAGAGTGATGACTCTCGCTTCTATTTGAGCCAACTGATCCGGCACCGAAACGAGCTCTGTTCCTTTAATGTAATCCGCGTAGTCCTTAGCAATCTTCTCGTAATAATCCTCCCCTTTTAGCGACATTTTTTTGCCTCCCTTCCACCCAGAGGTCGAAGGTAAGGGGGATGCTGGAGCTGCTGCTGGTATCACTGCTGGTACTGTAGAAGGGGGATTATCCCGAGGCGGTAGAGCCCAATCCCCTCCTTTCCTCCCACCGACGCCGTGGTGGGAGGAACGCTTTCCATCGGCCCATCTGTGGCCATTGCCACAAAGTGGCCGAACACCGGACAACTGTTTTTCCGGTGTTTCGCGCTGTTAGAAACGCTACTTTACCGTGGCCCGAGCTATAAACTCGGGCTGGAAAACCAGATTGTCAAGAAACAAGGAACTAACAAATATCACTGCGGAACAAATGTCAAACCTTTGCTCTTATTACCATTCACTACAACAACAAAAGCCGGGTAGAAAATGGAGGTGGTACTTATTTATTTATGAAAAAGTTACAAATTCTGGCACAAGGCCAACAAATGGGAGGGGGTAACAAAAACTTGGGTTGGTCTTCCGTAACTATCTTATACCTAGCTAATCAGATTCACGACCCATACATACGTTACAATTTTCTCATTCACCATAAAAATTTGTCCATCAACACTCATACCTATCAAGCACCAAAATACCGCAAAATCATACCAGGGACCTAAAAACACCCCAAATGTACATAAAAATTTCTGATTTTTACAATATATACAATATCTTACAAAAATAAATTTAAAACTTTATTCATGAAATGACATGATGGGGAAGGGGGAATGAAGAAACAAAAAACCCCAAAAACAAAAAACAATTTCAAATGAATATATATACACAATGTTAGTAAGACCCAAACACACCCACATAATTAAAGAGGCCACTGTATTCTGCCTTAAAAAGAACAAAATCAAGCAGCTCTCTTTCTAAGGGGAATGGATAAGCAGGGGGCAAAAATAAATTGGACTGGAGAATGTATAAGGCTGACCCAGCCGAGAGTGAAAACGGAACAAAATAATACTTGGACAATGGGAAGTCTCGAACTGGATCATAACAAAAGCAATGGAAGCCGGGAACCGGCCAGGACAAACACATTCCACTCACATTAACTAGGCACAAAAAGAACTTCTACCTTAACCACGGGCGGGGTTCCAAAGGAATCCACCCCGATGCAACTAGCAGATCTAAAAGAGAAAATCAAGGCTAGCCCCGGTCACGCGAACCAGGCTCGCCGCATATACCCACCTTTCGCTGAACTCTGTCGGGTGCAGCCGTTTTCCGTTCAGTTCTAATCTTAATTTTGAGCTGGTGCTCAAAATATCGGATTAGATCCTGATCCGAAAGACGACCGCCCCGCAAGACTTCCTCCAGACGCGTCATCCAAATCACCATTCTAGCCGTGGCCAGTAGCGACAGAAACACCATCCGCTTCACTCCAGAGTACGGGGGCGACACATTGTCCACAGCGTATGCGCGATCAATGAGCACAAGCTCCCGCGGCGCGATACGAGCAGTCAACTCGCCAACACGCGCCCACAACGGGCGAACGCGCGAACAATGGAAGAAGGCGTGCGCAGACGTCTCCTTAATTCCAAGGACGCAACGTTCACAATCTGGCAAATCCGCCAGGCCCATTGCGAAACGCTTGTCGTTGAGAGACAAACCATTCCGAGCCAATCGCCAGGTCAGAGAAAACTCAGAGTTGTTGAGCCAATCCGCACCTGGCGCCCAAGACCAATGAGAGCGATACTCCTCTCTCGACATGCCGAGCTTACTCCACAGTTGATCCTTCACGGCGCCCTCCACTAATCCCCGATAGAAGATTCTCCTAGGCCGTGAAAGGTCACTGGACCATGGAATGGCCCGAAGGGCCGTCAGACATTCGAGCAGGAATTTCGGCCGCCCCCAAGGCCTATTGCTAGTCCTTAGGAGCGGGGGGAGTGATAGTGAGGCTAGGGAACATGTCCCTCACTACCCCCGCAAGCAACCGATCTTCCTCCAACGCGCGCCTGAGGAATGCCAACCTCGAAGCGAGCACGTGGCTCCTCAAGTGTGGCATCCCCAGACCCCCTTGACACGGACGGAGGCAACAGACTCCTTTGTCGACCATGTGTTTGCGTCCTCTCCAAAGACAGGAGAATAGCAAACGCTCGAGCGCCTTCTCATGATCGTCACAAAGGGGAAGTACAGACAGCCGGTAAAGGATTCTGGGAAAGAGGTATGTATCACACACCTCCGCCAGACCCTTCACGGAGAGACTCCGTCGACGCCAAATCTCGACCGACGCGCCGACCTTTGCCTGTACTTCTGACCAGTTTTTCTCCAACTGTAAGTCCGGACCGAACCAAACTCCGAGGAGCTTGACCGGCCCGTCCGTCCAGTCGAAGGGCCCCGGGAGGGAAACACCCTTCCAGGCACCTAACCGCAAGCCGGACGACTTGTCGCGGTTAATTCTGGCCCCCTGTTACCTGTTCGTACCGTTCAAGCGCCTTCTGTACCGCCCTTATGTCCCTGCGGGAGGACACAAAGGTCGTTACGTCATCGGCGTACGCGGAAACCCTGGCTCGAGCTCCACCAGGGACAGCAATTCCACGCAGGACCGGACTGCACGTCTCGTCCCTTAGCCGGCGAAGAAGGAGGCTCCAACGCCAGGACGTAAAGGAGAGGCGACAGTGGACAACCCTGACGGACCGACCTAGACAGCGCGAAAGCGCTCGACAGCTTCCCGTTCACCTGTACCACAGCCTTGGGGGAGCGATACAGAAGGCTAATCCAGCGGCTGAAGTCGGGTTTGAATCCGGCGGCCTGCAGGACAGCAGCCAGGTAGCCATGGTCAATCCTATCAAATGCCTTGGACTGATCCAAATTGATCAGCGCGCCTCTTCGTCGTCTTCTACACCCTCTACGATCGTGCGAATCAAGTGCAGGTTGCTCTGAATTGTTCGTCCCTTCACAGAACAAGTCTGATCCGGTTCCAACAGAGACTCGGCAACTAGCTGCAAGCGATTCGTCAGGATCTTGGCCAAAATCTTTAACTCTGTGTTTAGCAGAGTTATGGGCCTGTAATCATCTAATCCCCGCCCAACCTTCTTGCCTTTTCCCAACAGCGTGATCACGCCCCTGGTGATCCGACCGGGGATGGACCCCTGCCGAAACCAGTGGTTGAACACGACAGTCAAGAGCGGGACAAAAAGGTGCGACATCCTCAAGTACAATTCATAGGGCAAACCATCCAAACCTGGCGACTTGCCACTGCCGGTCTTCTTCAAAGCCGCGTAGACTTCGTCCTCCGTAATCTCCCCTTCGCAGCTAGCCGCTTCAGCCGGCAAAAGCCGGGGAAAGTCAGCCAAATAGCTGCGAAACTCCTCGTCACGGAGACCAGGCTCCTTGGTAAACCGGTGTTCGAAATGCTGCCGGAACGCCTCGCACATGTCGTCGGTGGACCGAAGGAGATGCCCCTCCGGGTCGCGCACTTCTCGAATGTACCGATCGCCGGCCCGACGAATTTCTTCCTTGCGCAGTTCTGCGCCCATGTTCACAGCTTCGGAAGACATCTTGCTTAACTTAGCTCTAATTACCTGACCCATATAGCGCTCGCTAGTCGTGCGCCTCAGGGCCTCCCTGGCTAAGGCTATCTCTAGGGGATCCCCACCAGCCTCCGCCCGGGCGAAATTAGCACTAAGTGTCTTTGCCTCCGCAGCCTTATCTAGTTTGAGCCGCTGGCTATATTTGGTGGCGAAAGACCTAATGGAGTCCTTAAGGTTAACCCACCACTTATTCCCAATGACTCGCCCAATTAACGCCCGCTGAACTAGTTTTGTCAGCTGGTCACGAAAGTCCCGCCTGTCCAGTAAGGACTGATTGAACTTCCAATAACCAGCCAACCTAGGCCTAAAGTCTAACACCACACGGGCACAAACGAGTTTGTGGTCCGTGTAGCCTAGCCAGTGGAACGTTGGACATTCTAAGAAGTCTATGTCGGCCACTCTCACTAACATCCTATCCAGGTACGCAGATACCCGGGTAGAAGGCCAATTAAGCGCCCACGTCCACATACTCCCATCCGGATGATCGACCCGGTATCTATCGACGAGACCAAATTCGTCGATCAGATCAACCAGGCTACGATCATCATTCCTCCCGCTAGCGCCCCTCCCTCTATCCCATTTGGGGGTTAGGATGGCATTCCAGTCCCCAACTAAGATTAGCCGTGTTGAATGCACCATAAAGGGCTCCAACAGCCGAAAGAAAGAGACACGCTCACCTTGCTTATTGGGCGCATAAACCACAATCAGCCGGAACAATTTGCTTTTCACTGCAATATCGGCCACGATCAGCCGGCCCTCGGCACCGACATGGACAAGGTCAACCTTCGCGTCCAGGGTACGCTTGACCAGCAAAGAAACACCTCTGGCTTGCCGGCTCCCATATGCTGAATAGACGACAAAGTCGTTAGACAGCACACACGAGTCGACTTCGCAAACAAAGTGAGTCTCTTGGATCGCGGCCACATCCACGCCGAAGGACAAGAGGTCACCGCGAAGCAGGCGAGCCGCCTTACCCCGATCCCTCAGGCCCTTCGCATTCAAGCTGGCTATCTTAATAGACATCTTTTAGTTCTGAAAAAGAAAAACAAAGAACATGCAACAAAGGCACTAGTCACATACGGGGAAAAAATCTCTGGTGGATGGGACCCCGACGGACTGTCCTAGGGACCCTGTACCTATATCGGACGTAATCCGTCCGTCTAGGACAATACCTGCCGACGTCCGTGGGGTAGGTTAGCTTTACCACCCTATATAAGCAGGGGTGGAGGATAACCGGGAACCTCCCCGAACAATTTTTGCCCATTTTTTTGAGCTCAGGTGTATGCATTGTTGCCATCCTCAATTTAGGGTATTGCTTCTTGGCGTCTTCTATATGGTCCCAGACCCTCAGGTTACCCCCGGTATTTCTTACGAGGGTAATGACTCCTGGGGCCTGGGGAAAGTTTGTTGGGTCTTCCGTGGACATTTCTTTTACTGTAGTCAGTTTGAGGAGTGGCTTCAGCAGTTTTCGCCTCTGCGAAGACCACTCCTCCACAATGTCCTCATCTACTTTACACAAAGCGTCGCCTTAGGGGGAGGGCTTTCTTCTTTTTTGCCCGTGAGGGAGTGGGAATAGGAGAAGGGGAGGGAGTGGTGTTGCAGAAGTCTGTTTTTTCAAGGGGATCAAATTGAAGGTTGGGGACTGGGAAGCTTTGCGCGGGGAAGATGGTAGGCTTCTTGCCTTGTCAGCATATGTGTGTCTGACCGGGGAAACCGGCAATGATGCACACTTGTTCCCATGATTGCTTCTTTCGGAGCTCCTGCCCCTTCTTCTGCTTTTTAGCTTGTCCTGCTGCTCCTCTTCTTCCTCTCTCCCGCGCTTCAAAGACGACGCTCTCCCTACCTCCATCGGTTCGTCCTTTTTGGGGGAGGAAACCCTTTCCCTCTCCTGTTTGGCGGGCGTATTTTTTGAGGTAGTCTCCTTTTGTTTTGGGGGTGATTTGACAGGCGGTGGCACCTTTGCCGGCACCTTAGCCGGAGACGGCGTTTTCGCCTTTTTCCTCGCCACCACCTGCCAATCGCCCTCCTTGCTGGCTGCTGGTACTGGTGTAGGAGAGGCTGTCTTCATTGCTTCCTTAGCTGGCTGCTGCTGCTTGGCTGGTTGGGCCTTTGGGGGGGGATTCTTAGATGGACAGATCTTTGCGACATGCTCCGCCGCCCCACAGACCCAACAGCAAGGCTTTCTGCCTTCTACGATTATAAAAATCGAACGACCCCTGCAGGTGAGGATGTTGGGAATTTTGGCGATATTCTCCTTATTCAGGGTCACCTGCAGGGTCATGTCGCCCGTGAGAAAACCGGCCTTGGACCGCAGCGAGGAGACTTCGGCCACTCTTCCATATTGCACGAAGAAGGCGCCAACATGATCCTCGGCAATGTCCATGGGGACGCCATGCAGGGTGACCTTAACTTTTCTAGTACCCATGTACTCCGTATTGATCAGGAGAGTTTTGGTCTCCAAGACCACACCAATTAGGTTTCTAGCTTCTTGTACGGAGCCAAGCAGGACGTCCCACATGGCATTGCCTCTCCTCGCCACGGCCAACGCTCTAATTTTTAGGGCTTGTAGCCCCTCCTCGAGTGTATCCCGAGGAACGCCGACCAACTTCTTTGTCTTCGGGTCCTTAGTGTACAGAGTGATGACTCTCGCTTCTATTTGAGCCAACTGATCCGGCACCGAAACGAGCTCTGTTCCTTTAATGTAATCCGCGTAGTCCTTAGCAATCTTCTCGTAATAATCCTCCCCTTTTAGCGACATTTTTTTGCCTCCCTTCCACCCAGAGGTCGAAGGTAAGGGGGATGCTGGAGCTGCTGCTGGTATCACTGCTGGTACTGTAGAAGGGGGATTATCCCGAGGCGGTAGAGCCCAATCCCCCTCCTTTCCTCCCACCGACGCCGTGGTGGGAGGAACGCTTTCCATCGGCCCATCTGTGGCCATTGCCACAAAGTGGCCGAACACCGACAACTGTTTTTCCGGTGTTTCGCGCGAGAAACGCTACTTTACCGTGGCCCGAGCTATAAACTCGGGCTGGAAAACCAGATTGTCAAGAAACAAGGAACTAACAAATATCACTGCGGAACAAATGTCAAACCTTGCTCTTATTACCATTCACTACACAACAAAAAGCCGGGTAGAAAATGGATGGTACGTATTTATTTGCAATACATTACAAATTCTGGCACAAGGCCAACAAATGGGAGGGGGTACAAAAACTTGGGTTGGTCTTCCGTAACTATCTTATACCTAGCTAATCAGATTCACGACCCATACATACGTTACAATTTTCTCATTCACCATAAAAATTTGTCCATCAACACTCATACCTATCAAGCACCAAAATACCGCAAAATCATACCGGGGACCTAAAAAACACCCCAAATGTACATAAAAATTTGTGTACAACAATATTTACAATAGTCTTACAAAAATAAATTTAAAACTTTATTCATGAAATGACATGATGGGGAAGGGGGAATGAAGAAACAAAAAATCCCCAAAACAAAAGACAATTTCAAATGAATATATATACACAATGTTAGTAAGACCCAAACACACCCACATAATTAAAGAGGCCACTGTATTCTGCCTTAAAAAGAACAAAATCAAGCAGCTCTCTTTCTAAGGGGAATGGAGAAGCAGGGGGAACAAAAATAAATTGGACTGGAGAATGTATAAGGCTGACCCAGCCGAGAGTGAAAACGGACAAAAGAATACTTGGACAATGGGAATCTCGAACTGGATCATAACAAAAGCAATGGAGCCGGGAACAGGCCAGGACAAACACATCCACTCACATTAACTAGGCACAAAAAGAACTTCTACCTTAACCACGGGCGGGGTTCCAAAGGAATCCACCCCGATGCAACTAGCAGATCTAAAAGAGAAAATCAAGGCTAGCCCCGGTCACGCGAACCAGGCTCGCCGCATATACCCACCTTTCGCTGAACTCTGTCGGGTGCAGCCGCTTTCCGTTCAGTTCTAATCTTAATTTTGAGCTGGTGCTCAAAATATCGGATTAGATCCTGATCCGAAAGACGACCTCCCCGCAAGACTTCCTCCAGACGCGTCATCCAAATCACCATTCTAGCCGTGGCCAGTAGCGACAGAAACACCATCCGCTTCACTCCAGAGTACGGGGGCGACACATTGTCCACAGCGTATGCGCGATCAATGAGCACAAGCTCCCGCGGCGCGATACGAGCAGTCAACTCGCCGAACACGCGCCCACAACGGGCGAACGCGCGAACAATGGAAGAAGGCGTGCGCAGACGTCTCCTTAATTCCAAGGACGCAACGTTCACAATCTGGCAAATCCGCCAGGCCCATTGCGAAACGCTTGTCATTGAGAGACAAACCATTCCGAGCCAATCGCCAGGTCAGAGAAAACTCAGAGTTGTTGAGCCAATCCGCACCTGGCGCCCAAGACCAATGAGAGCGATACTCCTCTCTCGACATGCCAAGCTTACTCCACAGTTCATCCTTCACGGCGCCCTCCACTAATCCCCGATAGAAGATTCTCCTAGGCCGTGAAAGGTCACTGGACCATGGAATGGCCCGAAGGGCCGTCAGACATTCGAGCAGGAATTTCGGCCGCCCCCAAGGCCTATTGCTAGTCCTTAGGAGCGGGGGAGTGACAGTGAGGCTAGGGAACATGTCCCTCACTACCCCCGCAAGCAACCGATCTTCCTCCAACGCGCGCCTGAGGAATGCCAACCTCGAAGCGAGCACGTGGCTCCTCAAGTGTGGCATCCCCAGACCCCCTTGACACGGACGGAGGCAACAGACTCCTTTGTCGACCATGTGTTTGCGTCCTCTCCAAAGACAGGAGAATAGCAAACGCTCGAGCGCCTTCTCATGATCGTCACAAAGGGGAAGTACAGACAGCCGGTAAAGGATTCTGGGAAAGAGGTATGTATTACACACCTCCGCCAGACCCTTCACGGAGAGACTCCGTCGACGCCAAATCTCGACCGACGCGCCGACCTTTGCCTGTACTTCTGACCAGTTTTTCTCCAACTGTAAGTCCGGACCGAACCAAACTCCGAGGAGCTTGACCGGCCCGTCCGTCCAGTCGAAGGGCCCCGGGAGGGAAACACCCTTCCAGGCACCTAACCGCAAGCCGGACGACTTGTCGCGGTTAATTCTGGCCCCCGTTACCTGTTCGTACCGTTCAAGCGCCTTCTGTACCGCCCTTATGTCCCTGCGGGAGGACACAAAGGTCGTTACGTCATCGGCGTACGCGGAAACCCTGGCTCGAGCTCCACCAGGGACAGCAATTCCACGCAGGACCGGACTGCACGTCTCGTCCCTTAGCCGGCGAAGGAGGGGCTCCAACGCCAGGACGTAAAGGAGAGGCGACAGTGGACAACCCTGACGGACCGACCTAGACAGCGCGAAAGCGCCCGACAGCTTCCCGTTCACCTGTACCACAGCCTTGGGGGAGCGATACAGAAGGCTAATCCAGCGGCTGAAGTCGGGTTTGAATCCGGCGGCCTGCAGGACAGCAGCCAGGTAGCCATGGTCAATCCTATCAAATGCCTTGGACTGATCCAAATTGATCAGCGCGGCCTCTTCGTCGTCTTCTACACCCTCTACGATCGTGCGGAATCAAGTGCAGGTTGCTCTGAATTGTTCGTCCCTTCACAGAACAAGTCTGATCCGGTTCCAACAGAGACTCGGCAACTAGCTGCAAGCGATTCGTCAGGATCTTGGCCAAAATCTTTAACTCTGTGTTTAGCAGAGTTATGGGCCTGTAATCATCTAATCCCCGCCCAACCTTCTTGCCTTTTCCCAACAGCGTGATCACGCCCCTGGTGATCCGACCGGGGATGGACCCCTGCCGAAACCAGTGGTTGAACACGACAGTCAAGAGCGGGACAAAAAGGTGCGACATCCTCAAGTACAATTCATAGGGCAAACCATCCAAACCTGGCGACTTGCCACTGCCGGTCTTCTTCAAAGCCGCGTAGACTTCGTCCTCCGTAATCTCCCCTTCGCAGCTAGCCGCTTCAGCCGGCAAAAGCCGGGGAAAGTCAGCCAAATAGCTGCGAAACTCCTCGTCACGGAGACCAGGCTCCTTGGTAAACCGGTGTTCGAAATGCTGCCGGAACGCCTCGCACATGTCGTCGGTGGACCGAAGGAGATGCCCCTCCGGGTCGCGCACTTCTCGAATGTACCGATCGCCGGCCCGACGAATTTCTTCCTTGCGCAGTTCTGCGCCCATGTTCACAGCTTCGGAAGACATCTTGCTTAACTTAGCTCTAATTACCTGGCCCATATAGCGCTCGCTAGTCGTGCGCCTCAGGGCCTCCTGGCTAAGGCTATCTCGAGGGGATCCCCACCAGCCTCCGCCCGGGCGAAATTAGCACTAAGTGTCTTTGCCTCCGCAGCCTTATCTAGTTTGAGCCGCTGGCTATATTTGGTGGCGAAAGACCTAATGGAGTCCTTAAGGTTAACCCACCACTTATTCCCAATGACTCGCCCAATTAACGCCCGCTGAACTAGTTTTGTCAGCTGGTCACGAAAGTCCCGCCTGTCCAGTAAGGACTGATTGAACTTCCAATAACCAGCCAACCTAGGCCTAAAGTCTAACACCACACGGGCACAAACGAGTTTGTGGTCCGTGTAGCCTAGCCAGTGGAACGTTGGACATTCTAAGAAGTCTATGTCGGCCACTCTCACTAACATCCTATCCAGGTACGCAGATACCCGGGTAGAAGGCCAATTAAGCGCCCACGTCCACATACTCCCATCCGGATGATCGACCCGGTATCTATCGACGAGACCAAATTCGTCGATCAGATCAACCAGGCTACGATCATCATTCCTCCCGCTAGCGCCCCTCCCTCTATCCCATTTGGGGGTTAGGATGGCATTCCAGTCCCCAACTAAGATTAGCCGTGTTGAATGCACCATAAAGGGCTCCAACAGCCGAAAGAAAGAGACACGCTCACCTTGCTTATTGGGCGCATAAACCACAATCAGCCGGAACAATTTGCTTTTCACTGCAATATCGGCCACGATCAGCCGGCCCTCGGCACCGACATGGACAAGGTCAACCTTCGCGTCCAGGGTACGCTTGACCAGCAAAGAAACACCTCTGGCTTGCCGGCTCCCATATGCTGAATAGACGACAAAGTCGTTAGACAGCACACACAGTCGACTTCGCAAACAAAGTGAGTCTCTTGGATCGCGGCCACATCCACGCCGAAGGACAAGAGGTCACGAAGCAGGCGAGCCGCCTTACCCCGATCCCTCAGGCCCTTCGCATTCAAGCTGGCTATCTTAATAGACATCTTTTAGTTCTGAAAAAGAAAAACAAAGAACATGCAACAAAGGCACTAGTCACATACGGGGAAAAAATCTCTGGTGGATGGGACCCCGACGGACTGTCCTAGGGACCCTGTACCTATATCGGACGTAATCCGTCCGTCTAGGACAATACCGCCGACGTCCGTGGGGTAGGTTAGCTTTACCACCCTATATAAGCAGGGGTGGAGGATAACCGGGAACCTCCCCGAACAATTTTTGCCCATTTTTTTGAGCTCAGGTGTATGCATTGTTGCCATCCTCAATTTAGGGTATTGCTTCTTGGCGTCTTCTATATGGTCCCAGACCCTCAGGTTACCCCCGGTATTTCTTACGAGGGTAATGACTCCTGGGGCCTGGGAAAGTTTGTTGGGTCTTCCGTGGACATTTCTTTTACTGTAGTCAGTTTGAGGAGTGGCTTCAGCAGTTTTCGCCTCTGCGAAGACCACTCCTCCACAATGTCCTCATCTACTTTACACAAAGCGTCGCCTTGGGGGAGGGCTTTCTTCTTTTTTGCCCGTGAGGGAGTGGGAATAGGAGAAGGGGAGGGAGTGGGTGTTGCAGAAGTCTGTTTTTTCAAGGGGATCAAATTGAAGGTTGGGGACTGGGAAGCTTTGCGCGGGGAAGATGGTAGGCTTCTTGCCTTGTCAGCATATGTGTGTCTGACCGGGGAAACCGGCAATGATGCACACTTGTTCCCATGATTGCTTCTTTCGGAGCTCCTGCCCCTTCTTCTGCTTTTTAGCTTGTCCTGCTGCTCCTCTTCTTCCTCTCTCCCGCGCTTCAAAGACGACGCTCTCCCTACCTCCATCGGTTCGTCCTTTTTGGGGGAGGAAACCCTTTCCCTCTCCTGTTTGGCGGGCGTATTTTTTGAGGTAGTCTCCTTTTGTTTTGGGGGTGATTTGACAGGCGGTGGCACCTTTGCCGGCACCTTAGCCGGAGACGGCGTTTTCGCCTTTTTCCTCGCCACCACCTGCCAATCGCCCTCCTTGCTGGCTGCTGGTACTGGTGTAGGAGAGGCTGTCTTCATTGCTTCCTTAGCTGGCTGCTGCTGCTTGGCTGGTTGGGCCTTTGGGGGGGGATTCTTAGATGGACAGATCTTTGCGACATGCTCCGCCGCCCCACAGACCCAACAGCAAGGCTTTCTGCCTTCTACGATTATAAAAATCGAACGACCCCTGCAGGTGAGGATGTTGGGAATTTTGGCGATATTCTCCTTATTCAGGGTCACCTGCAGGGTCATGTCGCCCGTGAGAAAACCGGCCTTGGACCGCAGCGAGGAGACTTCGGCCACTCTTCCATATTGCACGAAGAAGGCGCCAACATGATCCTCGGCAATGTCCATGGGGACGCCATGCAGGGTGACCTTAACTTTTCTAGTACCCATGTACTCCGTATTGATCAGGAGAGTTTTGGTCTCCAAGACCACACCAATTAGGTTTCTAGCTTCTTGTACGGAGCCAAGCAGGACGTCCCACATGGCATTGCCTCTCCTCGCCACGGCCAACGCTCTAATTTTTAGGGCTTGTAGCCCCTCCTCGAGTGTATCCCGAGGAACGCCGACCAACTTCTTTGTCTTCGGGTCCTTAGTGTACAGAGTGATGACTCTCGCTTCTATTTGAGCCAACTGATCCGGCACCGAAACGAGCTCTGTTCCTTTAATGTAATCCGCGTAGTCCTTAGCAATCTTCTCGTAATAATCCTCCCCTTTTAGCGACATTTTTTTGCCTCCTTCCACCCAGAGGTCGAAGGTAAGGGGGATGCTGGAGCTGCTGCTGGTATCACTGCTGGTACTGTAGAAGGGGGATTATCCCGAGGCGGTAGAGCCCAATCCCCCTCCTTTCCTCCCACCGACGCCGTGGTGGGAGGAACGCTTTCCATCGGCCCATCTGTGGCCATTGCCACAAAGTGGCCGAACACCGGATCAACTGTTTTTCCGGTGTTTCGCGCGAGAAACGCTACTTTACCGTGGCCCGAGCTATAAACTCGGGCTGGAAAACCAGATTGTCAAGAAACAAGGAACTAACAAATATCACTGCGGAACAAATGTCAAACCTTGCTCTTATTACCATTCACTACACAACAAAAAGCCGGGTAGAAAATGGATGGTACTTATTTATTTTGCCAAAAGTACCAAATCTCCGGCACAAGGCCAACAAATGGGAGGGGGAACAAAAACTTGGGTTGGTCTTCCGTAACTATCTTATACCTAGCTAATCCGATTCACGACCCATACATACGTTACAATTTTCTCATACACCATAAAAATTTGTCCATCAACACTCATACCTATCAAGCACCAAAATACCGCAAAAGTAACATACCAGGGACCTAAAAACGCCCCAAATGTACATAAAAATTTCTTTGATTTACAATATATACAATAGTGTACAAAAATAAATTTAAAACTTTATTCATGAAATGACATGATGGGAAGGGGAATGAAGAAACAAAAAATCCCCAAAACAAAAAACAATTTCAAATGAATATATATACACAATGTTAGTAAGACCCAAACACACCCACATAATTAAAGAGGCCACTGTATTCTGCCTTAAAAAAGGACAAAATCAAGCAGCTCTCTTTCTAAGGGGAATGGAGAAGCAGGGGGCAAAAATAAATTGGACTGGAGAATGTATAAGGCTGACCCAGCCGAGAGTGAAAACGGGACAAAATAATACTTGGACAATGGGAATCTCGAACTGAATCATAACAAAAGCAATGGAGCCGGGAACAGGCCAGGACAAACACATTCACTCACATTAACTAGGCACAAAAAGAACTTCTACCTTAACCACGGGAGGGGTTCCAAAGGAATCCACCCCGATGCAACTAGCAGATCTAAAAGAGAAAATCAAGGCTAGCCCCGGTCACGCGAACCAGGCTCGCCGCATATACCCACCTTTCGCTGAACTCTGTCGGGTGCAGCCGTTTTCGTTCAGTTCTAATCTTAATTTTGAGCTGGTGCTCAAAATATCGGATTAGATCCTGATCCGAAAGACGACCGCCCCGCAAGACTTCCTCCAGACGCGTCATCCAAATCACCATTCTAGCCGTGGCCAGTAGCGACAGAAACACCATCCGCTTCACTCCAGAGTACGGGGGCGACACATTGTCCACAGCGTATGCGCGGTCAATGAGCACAAGCTCCCGCGGCGCGATACGAGCAGTCAACTCGCCGACACGCGCCCACAACGGGCGAACGCGCGAACAATGGAAGAAGGCGTGCGCAGACGTCTCCTTAATTCCAAGGACGCAACGTTCACAATCTGGCAAATCCGCCAGGCCCATTGCGAAACGCTTGTCATTGAGAGACAAACCATTCCGAGCCAATCGCCAGGTCAGAGAAAACTCAGAGTTGTTGAGCCAATCCGCACCTGGCGCCCAAGACCAATGAGAGCGATACTCCTCTCTCGACATGCCGAGCTTACTCCACAGTTCATCCTTCACGGCGCCCTCCACTAATCCCCGATAGAAGATTCTCCTAGGCCGTGAAAGGTCACTGGACCATGGAATGGCCCGAAGGGCCGTCAGACATTCGAGCAGGAATTTCGGCCGCCCCCAAGGCCTATTGCTAGTCCTTAGGAGCGGGGGAGTGATAGTGAGGCTAGGGAACATGTCCCTCACTACCCCCGCAAGCAACCGATCTTCCTCCAACGCGCGCCTGAGGAATGCCAACCTCGAAGCGAGCACATGGCTCCTCAAGTGTGGCATCCCCAGACCCCCTTGACACGGACGGAGGCAACAGACTCCTTTGTCGACCATGTGTTTGCGTCCTCTCCAAAGACAGGAGAATAGCAAACGCTCGAGCGCCTTCTCATGATCGTCACAAAGGGGAAGTACAGACAGCCGGTAAAGGATTCTGGGAAAGAGGTATGTATTACACACCTCCGCCAGACCCTTCACGGAGAGACTCCGTCGACGCCAAATCTCGACCGACGCGCCGACCTTTGCCTGTACTTCTGACCAGTTTTTCTCCAACTGTAAGTCCGGACCGAACCAAACTCCGAGGAGCTTGACCGGCCCGTCCGTCCAGTCGAAGGGCCCCGGGAGGGAAACACCCTTCCAGGCACCTAACCGCAAGCCGGACGACTTGTCGCGGTTAATTCTGGCCCCTGTTACCTGTTCGTACCGTTCAAGCGCCTTCTGT
The DNA here is from genome assembly GCA_037127315.1 of Ascarosepion bandense. Lineage (NCBI taxonomy): Eukaryota > Metazoa > Mollusca > Cephalopoda > Sepiida > Sepiidae > Ascarosepion > Ascarosepion bandense. Next base: position 17,823 of record JBBBDQ010031641.1, read on the forward strand.
ACCGCCCTTATGTCCCTGCGGGAGGACACAAAGGTCGTTACGTCATCGGCGTACGCGGAAACCCTGGCTCGAGCTCCTCCAGGGACAGCAATTCCACGCAGGACCGGACTGCACGTCTCGTCCCTTAGCCGGCAAGGAAGGAGGCTCCAACGCCAGGACGTAAAGGAGAGGCGACAGTGGACAACCCTGTCGGACCGACCTAGACAGCGCGAAAGCGCTCGACAGCTTCCCGTTCACCTGTACCACAGCCTTGGGGGAGCGATACAGAAGGCTAATCCAGCGGCTGAAGTCGGGTTTGAATCCGGCGGCCTGCAGGACAGCAGCCAGGTAGCCATGGTCAATCCTATCAAATGCCTTGGACTGATCCAAATTGATCAGCGCGGCCTCTTCGTCGTCTTCTACACCCTCTACGATCGTGCGGATCAAGTGCAGGTTGCTCTGAATTGTTCGTCCCTTCACAGAACAAGTCTGATCCGGTTCCAACAGAGACTCGGCAACTAGCTGCAAGCGATTCGTCAGGATCTTGGCCAAAATCTTTAACTCTGTGTTTAGCAGAGTTATGGGCCTGTAATCATCTAATCCCCGCCCAACCTTCTTGCCTTTCCTTTTCCCAACAGCGTGATCACGCCTCCTGGTGATCCGACCGGGGATGGACCCCTGCCGAAACCAGTGGTTGAACACGACAGTCAAGAGCGGGACAAAAAGGTGCGACATCCTCAAGTACAATTCATAGGGCAAACCATCCAAACCTGGCGACTTGCCACTGCCGGTCTTCTTCAAAGCCGCGTAGACTTCGTCCTCCGTAATCTCCCCTTCGCAGCTAGCCGCTTCAGCCGGCAAGAGCCGGGGAAAGTCAGCCAAATAGCTGCGAAACTCCTCGTCACGGAGACCAGGCTCCTTGGTAAACCGGTGTTCGAAATGCTGCCGGAACGCCTCGCACATGTCGTCAGTGGACCTAAGGAGATGTCCCTCCGGGTCGCGCACCTCTCGAATGTACCGATCGCCGGCCCGACGAATTTCTTCCTTGCGCAGTTCTGCGCCCATGTTCACAGCTTCGGAAGACATCTTGCTTAACTTAGCTCTAATTACCTGACCCATATAGCGCTCGCTAGTCGTGCGCCTCAGGGCCTCCTGGCTAAGGCTATCTCGAGGGATCCCCACCAGCCTCCGCCCGGGCGAAATTAGCACTAAGTGTCTTTGCCTCCGCAGCCTTATCTAGTTTGAGCCGCTGGCTATATTTGGTGGCGAAAGACCTAATGGAGTCCTTAAGGTTAACCCACCACTTATTCCCAATGACTCGCCCAATTAACGCCCGCTGAACTAGTCTTGTCAGCTGGTCACGAAAGTCCCGCCTGTCCAGTAAGGACTGATTGAACTTCCAATAACCAGCCAACCTAGGCCTAAAGTCTAACACCACACGGGCACAAACGAGTTTGTAGTCCGTGTAGCCTAGCCAGTGGAACGTTGGACATTCTAAGAAGTCTATGTCGGCCACTCTCACTAACATCCTATCCAGGTACGCAGATACCCGGGTAGAAGGCCAATTAAGCGCCCACGTCCACATACTCCCATCCGGATGATCGACCCGGTATCTATCGACGAGACCAAATTCGTCGATCAGATCAACCAGGCTACGATCATCATTCCTCCCGCTAGCGCCCCTCCCTCTATCCCATTTGGGGGTTAGGATGGCATTCCAGTCCCCAACTAAGATTAGCCGTGTTGAATGCACCATAAAGGGCTCCAACAGCCGAAAGAAAGAGACACGCTCACCTTGCTTATTGGGCGCATAAACCACAATCAGCCGGAACAATTTGCTTTTCACTGCAATATCGGCCACGATCAGCCGGCCCTCGGCACCGACATGGACAAGGTCAACCTTCGCGTCCAGGGTACGCTTGACCAGCAAAGAAACACCTCTGGCTTGCCGGCTCCCATATGCTGAATAGACGACAAAGTCGTTAGACAGCACACACGAGTCGACTTCGCAAACAAAGTGAGTCTCTTGGATCGCGGCCACATCCACGCCGAAGGACAAGAGGTCACGAAGCAGGCGAGCCGCCTTACCCCGATCCCTCAGGCCCTTCGCATTCAAGCTGGCTATCTTAATAGACATCTTTTAGTTCTGAAAAAGAAAAACAAAGAACATGCAACAAAGGCACTAGTCACATACGGGGAAAAAATCTCTGGTGGATGGGACCCCGACGGACTGTCCTAGGGACCCTGTACCTATATCGGACGTAATCCGTCCGTCTAGGACAATACCGCCGACGTCCGTGGGGTAGGTTAGCTTTACCACCCTATATAAGCAGGGGTGGAGGATAACCGGGAACCTCCCCGAACAATTTTTGCCCATTTTTTTGAGCTCAGGTGTATGCATTGTTGCCATCCTCAATTTAGGGTATTGCTTCTTGGCGTCTTCTATATGGTCCCAGAACCCTCAGGTTACCCCCGGTATTTCTTACGAGGGTAATGACTCCTGGGGCCTGGGGAAAGTTTGTTGGGTCTTCCGTGGACATTTCTTTTACTGTAGTCAGTTTGAGGAGTGGCTTCAGCAGTTTTCGCCTCTGCGAAGACCACTCCTCCACAATGTCCTCATCTACTTTACACAAAGCGTCGCCTTGGGGGAGGGCTTTCTTCTTTTTGCCCGTGAGGGAGTGGGAATAGGAGAAGGGGAGGGAGTGGGTGTTGCAGAAGTCTGTTTTTTCAAGGGGATCAAATTGAAGGTTGGGGACTGGGAAGCTTTGCGCGGGGAAGATGGTAGGCTTCTTGCCTTGTCAGCATATGTGTGTCTGACCGGGGAAACCGGCAATGATGCACACTTGTTCCCATGATTGCTTCTTTCGGAGCTCCTGCCCCTTCTTCTGCTTTTTAGCTTGTCCTGCTGCCTCTTCTTCCTCTCTCCCGCGCTTCAAAGACGACGCTCTCCCTACCTCCATCGGTTCGTCCTTTTTGGGGGAGGAAACCCTTTCCCTCTCCTGTTTGGCGGGCGTATTTTTTGAGGTAGTCTCCTTTTGTTTTGGGGGTGATTTGACAGGCGGTGGCACCTTTGCCGGCACCTTAGCCGGAGACGGCGTTTTCGCCTTTTTCCTCGCCACCACCTGCCAATCGCCCTCCTTGCTGGCTGCTGGTACTGGTGTAGGAGAGGCTGTCTTCATTGCTTCCTTAGCTGGCTGCTGCTGCTTGGCTGGTTGGGCCTTTGGGGGGGATTCTTAGATGGACAGATCTTTGCGACATGCTCCGCCGCCCCACAGACCCAACAGCAAGGCTTTCTGCCTTCTACGATTATAAAAATCGAACGACCCCTGCAGGTGAGGATGTTGGGAATTTTGGCGATATTCTCCTTATTCAGGGTCACCTGCAGGGTCATGTCGCCCGTGAGAAAACCGGCCTTGGACCGCAGCGAGGAGACTTCGGCCACTCTTCCATATTGCACGAAGAAGGCGCCAACATGATCCTCGGCAATGTCCATGGGGACGCCATGCAGGGTGACCTTAACTTTTCTAGTACCCATGTACTCCGTATTGATCAGGAGAGTTTTGGTCTCCAAGACCACACCAATTAGGTTTCTAGCTTCTTGTACGGAGCCAAGCAGGACGTCCCACATGGCATTGCCTCTCCTCGCCACGGCCAACGCTCTAATTTTTAGGGCTTGTAGCCCTCCTCGAGTGTATCCCGAGGAACGCCGACCAACTTCTTTGTCTTCGGGTCCTTAGTGTACAGAGTGATGACTCTCGCTTCTATTTGAGCCAACTGATCCGGCACCGAAACGAGCTCTGTTCCTTTAATGTAATCCGCGTAGTCCTTAGCAATCTTCTCGTAATAATCCTCCCCTTTTAGCGACATTTTTTTGCCTCCCTTCCACCCAGAGGTCGAAGGTAAGGGGGATGCTGGAGCTGCTGCTGGTATCACTGCTGGTACTGTAGAAGGGGGATTATCCCGAGGCGGTAGAGCCCAATCCCCTCCTTTCCTCCCACCGACGCCGTGGTGGGAGGAACGCTTTCCATCGGCCCATCTGTGGCCATTGCCACAAAGTGGCCGAACACCGGA